>APFE031596250.1:0-11730 GCA_000404065.3 Pinus taeda | reverse complement strand
TCCATTAGGGAAAGGCCTGAGAATGTTTTGATGCTGGTTGGGAAAGATGTTAGTGTTAGGGATATTTCATACATTCTTGGAAGGACGTTGGTGGGTGATTTTTGTGGGAAGCTAGTCAAAGAGTGTTCTCAAAAGAAGTGGTTGGAGAACTTTTTGTCACACCCTCCTCCCACATCTACCCAAGTAACCAGCTAACCGGGGTAAACATGTGGCGAGAAGTTACTATGTTATGATTCGAATCCCTATGTGCCAGTTAAGGAAGTGGAATCAACGAAAACACACCATACACACCTTCCACATCAGCAACAAAATTGCTAGGAGTCATCCCAACCACTCAGGTTACCAACACATGGGTCCCACTGAGATTTTAGACCATTAAACCCCTAGATGCTCCCTTGATATGGACAAGCATACATCCAAGAGGCTCCAGACGCTTTCACAACATGGGTATGTATGCGTCTGGGCACTTTTCTCCTTAGACCTGTGCACATGACTTCGAGATTTGTGCCACTTTTTTTGGTCTAGAACTCAGGTCACTTGGCAGAACTCAATGGCACTTTCAGAACTGAAAGATAACAACAAATTAATGATGCGAATGTAATTACTTGAATAAGGACTAGAATGGACCCCTACTAGCCATGACATGTATTTCGTCAAACATGTCACAAATATGTAATTTACAGGTCTTAACAACAGAGCTAAGCATAGGGGTCTCATACTTATCTAAGAATTGCTAAGAAGCATTGTTCCCTTATATCATTAGTTGAATTATCATTTATCAGGTCATAGATACATTGTTCATTTAGTTACTAGTAAAAACATGATGAGATCCATCCATAGCCATTGCCATAATACATGCTTATAACCAACATAATAAAAATAAAAATACCAAGGAAGAAACAACCATAATCCACATATAAACCAATATAATACTCATGAAATGACAAGGACAAATAACCTCATATTGATGATGCAAAGGCCAACTAGGTTTGAGACTTCCATGAACCACCCAACCATAGACATGGCTCAGCCAATCTCTCTCCATCTAGTCACCCTCGTGCCATATTCCAAGAATGAATGTGGGATCTCATAAAACACATTAATCAAAACCACCCAGGGCTTCTAGAGGCCAAACCACCTGATCTAGGTGGATTTGGTGGCCACCCGCCTATTCCAACTAGACCCCATTAGCCAGTTTCATCTGTTTCCTTGTTCATTTCAACATTTACTATTTTTACTAGTTTTTTGGGTCCTAAACTTCTGGAGCAATTTTGACCCCCTAAACGACGTTTATTTGGGGTCCGCGATGGGCGCGTTGACATAAGTAGGGGCTTTCGAAGAAACCTGTAGTACTCAGAGAGACCTTTCCAACAAGGCATCGTACACACCAAAAAAAGATAATATGACCAAGTTACGACTCTCGGAAGTTGGCTGCCCAACTAACCCCAACAAAGCCCACAAACTCTTGGTGTTACATCTCTTGGGGTTAGGGTTTTGGTTGTTTATGGTTTTCTCATGTTTTCCAATAATAAATAGGCCCTTGAGCCTCATTGTAACACAGTTTAGAGGCATGTAGTCGCCACATCTCTTCTTAGAGATAAGATACCATTGCCCGACCTATCTTATTTCCATTATGTTTGTAAGCATAGTTCAATATTTTTCTATTAATGAAATGAAGTGTTTTTCTGCTGCATCTCTATGTTTATGATTATATTTGTAAATTTTTGTTATCCTGTTTAAGTTCATATCAGTGGTATCAAAGCAGTCTGCTCTTTCTCTGTTTTTCTTTGCATGTCCCCAACGAGGTTAGGGTATAAGGAGTTAGGGCTTGATCTGGTTGAACCATTGCAAGACCAGCCTTGCAAAACCCGACAACCTCTCATTGAAGAAGAAAAGAAAGACAATGGGGCAGGAGATCCTTTCAAAATGTTGCTCAAGGAAGCCCTTGAGTGCCGGAGGGACGCGATGATGGATAAATTTTCCCAGATCCTTCGACGACTACCATAGGGGATGCATCTTGATCCAACAACCACTCTGGAGGTGCCACTCATTTTAAGGTATAAGTTAACTTCGATATTCCCATATTCGAAGGCATGATAGATGTAGACGCCATAGATAAATGGTTAAATCTATTGGAATGATATTTTCTCAATTCATGATTTTTCCAATCGGGAAGTGATTACTTTTGCACTTCTTAAAGCCATCCCACATGTCAAGGACTGGTGGGAAACCTACAGTGAACAAAAGGATGAGAGTGAAACCTTGCTGTTTTCAGCCACACCCACTTGGAATTCTTTCTGAGATGCCATCAAGAAACAATATTACCCTGTCAGGAGCTATTACCCTGTCCTTGTCGTTAATATTTCATTGGTGACTCGGTCAAAGATGATCACTCACCTAACTTTGTATCAGATACTTGTAACCCTTGGAGACTTGGTCAACTATGATCACTCTCCACCATTTTTATACAAATATAACCACATAAAACAATATTGTAAAACATGTATGATTTGATGTTCTCCTTTCGGTACTTGCATTCTTCTTTCTTCCATGAGTATGTACAATGTAGGCTACCTATACTCATAACAATTGGCAATAGAGGAAAATGTAGAAGGAAAAGCCAAATTGACAAACCTTTCCATATTTTGAAGCTTCTGAGTGATGGGGTATCCATTATAAATGGATTTGTGATCTTACACATAAGGTCCACCAAGGAGGTTGCATGTGCTCTACATTGCATCCAGATTATTGCTTTAAGCCTTCCACAACTATAAGTTGTAAGACCTCAACACTTCTTGTGAACGCTATTGTGTACTTGTCTTCCTTAACATAGGATTAGTTGGGAACTAATGTTTCCCACCTTCCGGTGTTGTTAACAGTCAATGTCTAAACTTATATTTGTTAAACTACTCACATTTTTATAATCTATGAAATAACTAGGTAGTTAGCAACAACTTGAAGAATGTTAATATGAGCTTGTGTTAACATCGTTCTAGGTAGTTAGCAACAACTTGAAGAATGTTAATATGAGCTTGTGTTAACACCGTTGGACACATACCTATACACCGTGTCTCAAAAGCTCAAGTTGTTTCCTTTACCCCTTTGCTCAACTGGAAACATTTTATTTTCATGTTCCTATCTTTTTTTCAGAAAGACATCTACTTCCTTTGCTACGAAATTAGTTCAAAATCACAATTATTTTATTCCTACTCCACTTTTAATGTTTTTTTGTGGGTTTCTATAATTGGTTCTTTCCTTTTCCATATTTGTTCAAGATGTCGTTTACTAGTTTCTTAATGCCAAAAGCCCATATTCTGAAATGTGATCTCTCCTATCTCAACAACTATATGTTGAAGAATTAATAAATCCACACAATGCAGGAAACTCTAAGAGGAGGAGGAGAGGCACTACAATGCCAACGCCAATATGAAGTTAAAAATTGAATTGAATTAAAGCAATCAAGATCCTTGACCGTTGAGATCCAATCCATGTCATCGAAGCAAAAATATAATCCACTATAGTGTTTGTTAATTTAAAAAAAAAAAAACATGTAGATATAAAAGAAGGGTCAAAACCCCTTTCCATGTCATCACAATGAAATTTTCATATCCTATTTTAGGAATTAAATAATTGAACTGAATTATAATAATCAAAGAACCCTCACACTATGTCAGTTTTCTCTTTTGATAAGCACTCTGAGTTATTCTATGTCATTTTTCTCCTTCGACAAGGATTGTGAGTTATCTCTTAGATGTTATTATCATAGACTATCAATTTGGAGGGGAGGGTTGGGACTGTAGGATGTGAAAAGATGTGCCATCCAATGGAGGATGTAGCCACCTTTTACAACTAAACATCAAAAGCAAACCATTTTTCATAAAGTATACTTTAGGTCTTTTTTCTCACATTGACAAAAAGCTCAAGCTCTTCCCAATTTCCTTCTTGGATCATCCCTCCTAAATATATTCCAAGATGGTGAGTTGATCATTGTTGCTCATAATCAAGAAACACCTAGCTTGACTAGCAAAGGGGAGAAGAAACAATGATTCTATCAATAAGAGATATCGCCATTTTGATAATGAATGTTGTTACTTGTAGGCCAAAAAGGTCAATGCCTATCTTATTGAACAACATCAAATGATATAAGTGTTGACATTAATGATGCATACCTAGATATTAATGTTAATCATTCAACCTCCATCTACCCTTAGCAGGTTCTCATGGAAGAAAACTAATATGAGAACAAGAATGAAGCTCTCTTCACTTAACAATTTCTAGATCAAGCAACAACTTGCATAATTAATCATATACAATGTATCCATTTGTGGGTCCTTCGTTGGTGGCTTGGTACAATGTGTTAAAGTTGAATGTTCCTATTGACTCTATGCAAAGAATTAGGATCTTAGTTGAAGTATACTAAGACTGCTAAATTGAACAAGTGAACATTTTCCAAGGACCATTTCATCCCACTGTTAATCTAGGTTGTCATTGATTTCAATTGTTGATATGATAGTGACCGAGATGGAAAATATTCTTGAAGATGCTAGAGGATGACTAAAACTCTTGTTTAAGTGATGAAGACACAAATGAAGTGTCAATCATGTATCTTGATCATAATGAAATGCTACCATATCTCTATACTTGATGAAGGCCTAGAAGAAATACACGTGATGACATTTCCTACCTCCAATGATGTGAAGCTTGATGTCCTTACCTCCGGTGATCCTAATAATGAAGACTACAAAATGATGGTGACCATATGTTGAAGAAGACAAGGTGATGAAGAAGGAAATCAAGGACATGATGATGGTGACTCTATGAAGAAGAAGGCAAGTACATGATTAAGAAGACAATCAAGTACAATGGTAATATCTCAAGGTTGGTTGCAACGTGAAATAACAGGTTAAAAGGTGTTTTTTACATGGCGATGGCATGTATCTATTATAATGTTCTTTTTAAAAACAAAAGCCATATATTTTTTTTTCTCAATTGGTATACTCCTATTATTATACAATATTTGTTACAGCGAGGCAAGCCTCGAAGATTCTTTGTTGGAGGATGGCATTTGACAGAGTAATTCTCGTCATCCTGACTATGGAGCCAGCGATAGACTTACATCAGAGTGGATAACTTTCAAGAATATTAACCTTTCCAAAAACCCCAAAAATAACCATGCAAAAATTCATGACGAGGTTAAACTTTGCTGACTCCAGCATAAACAGAACTAAAACAGACTCCAACATAAACAAAACAATGACATACTCCATCAAGTGGAGTTGAAAAAGACCTGAAACAAGCACGGATGCAGTAGATTGAAAGGGAGGTGAACTCCTACTTCGGCTGCAGAACAAAAACTGAGGCGTTGGTTGGTTCATTGGTCAACTGAGGTAGACAATTGTTCCTCAACAATATTGCACCCAAATTGCTCTAAGTCACTTGAGTCTGACAGATGGACTGCTTCTCTTGCCGGTGCACTTGGACTTGCATCAGCTTCAGGGTTCACAACGGACATGCCTCTTGTGACTTGGCGCTGGTCGACATTGGGATTGGCCCGCCTCCGCTCTGCGGGGGCCCCGAGATGAGCCGCGTTCTCACATTTTTCAATCGTGACTGAGACTATAAAGGAGGATTTCGCCAGGGAGCATGGAATGTGGAAACGGGTAGTGGGATGTGCATTGTGCTCACAGACGTCATTCCTAGCACGCCCTCTACCTCTTCCCCTGCCACTTATGGTAGCCGGGTAATTAGCTCGACCAGACTCCAGCTCGTCTGAGGATGGGTCCGAGGTGGTGTAGGAGTGCTAATGAATGGCACGACCTCGTGAGCCGCCCCGCCTACTCACTAGTCTGAGTCGTTCGCGCGACATATTGATGAACCAGGATATGTCACAGGGGGGTGAAAGCACAGAGGGGCGGAAGCACCGAGGGGCGAGGACTGATGCGCAGAGAGAGGCAGAAACAAAGGTGAATGCAGAGAGGGAGGTTCCTGAGGAGTGGATGCGTCGAGTGAGACGGAAACATAGACCAAGTGACACTGTGAACCTTTGAAGCCAGAGTCGAGCGGTAGAACCAAGCTAGCAGAGACAGGCTAACTAAATGGCACAGATAATCGCCCAGAGCAGCAACCATTACAGAGTTGAAGGCCTGGAGCAGTAGCGCGGGAGTGACGAACAACCGGACCACCATCGTGCTATGAACTGGGAGCTGGAGAGGTGTGGCGAATGCTGCATTTAATGTAGGTGTGCGAGGACAGCGTGCCGTCCCATTGCAATAACATATGGCGCAACTGGGCTGCCACCTGCCCAGTCGACGCGCTGCCTTCGTACCATGTCTCATTTCAAACACCCGCATCAGGGATCAGGTAGTCCTGTAGCACCAAAGAAATGCATTCCTGTTTGAGTTGTGCATCATCTGAGGCACTAAGAGGACCTGGGAAGGAAGGGAGCTGCTGGTTGACCCCTTGGTTGGCCAATCTATCTGCTACCTTATTGGTTGTGCGCCTTACATGCCTAAAGGTGATACTATGGGAGCGCCTGAGCCTTTCCTCCAGAGTTTCCAATCTATTGAGCAACCTCCAACTGGAAGCTATCTTAGCTACCGAGGTGCCTGCTTGAATCCTTGTAGCTGCAGTAATTAGGATAAGGGAGTCTCCCTCTACCTCTAGCGGGAAGAAGTTTTTTTGGTCTGCAATGCAAATCCCTTTCCACAGACCTTCCAATTCCACAACGTTGTTGGTATCTTTGCCAATCGTTCCATATTAGATATGCAATGCTGCTCCTTTTTCATTTCTGAAGACCCCTCCATAACCAGCCGGCCCAGGATTGCCCTTGGCTGCCCCATCAAAGTTCAATTTATAAGAGCTTGAGGCAGGAGGGGACCACTTGAGAGGGGAGGCAGAACTGGTTGGGGGACGGGATTTGACATGGGTCAAGTAGGACAGATCGAGATTCTAAGATTTCATGATGAGGCGCTCCTGAGGAGAGTCCGGAAAATCTGTGTCTTGCCAATGTCAAATAGCCAAAGTTTCTTGGAGATTTTGCTTCAGGAAAAGCCATAGCGTTTCTATCGGCCTGTTGTTATTGTTGAAGACTCTATTGTTCCTTTCCTTCCATAGTATCCAGTAGAGAAAGCCTAGGATAATGTTCCACAACGAGTTTAGCAGAGAGCTATGGAAAGGGTGATTTGGCCATGTTCTTATGGTATCTGCTATGTCCCCCTGTCGTTTTCCTGATCTTCTATTACATTGATCAATTTTCTCCCATAACTGAGTAGCTAGTGGACAAGTGTCCATGAGATGTAAGATGGTTTCTGAGTTGAGATTGCAGTTGGGACATCTCGATGGTCCAATGAATCCCCTTTTTTGTAGATTATCCTAAGGATACGCCTCTTACCTAAGAGCCATAGAAAGGTGGAACCCTTAGGCTAGAGTCCTGGTTGCCAAACCTGATCCCAGAGCTGGTCCTTTGCTGTATGAGTGTTAGAGTAGCGTAATTGGTATGCTTCCTTGGTGGTGAACATGCCTTTTGGCGTATGTCCCCATCTTAGTTTGTCCTGCTGATTCGAGTGCTTGATTCTTCTATGATTTAACTCATGTTCAGTTTCTGTGTAGGTTTCTTCTTGCTAATTGGTCTGCCAGGTGCTAGCGGGTTTCCATAATTTAAATTCTTGAGACGATTGATGCTGCCAGAATTGATAAACATGAGTGAGATTGGCTTACTGCATAGAATCCTGCCAGATTGGCTTGTGGAAGAGAGAGGCAAATTTTGGGAGCTGCTGCCATGAGTCCTCCTAGAACCTAGCTGTGGTGCCTGAGTGGATTTCCCAGAAGCTATGCTCTTGTATGAAGGCGCTGTGAAGTTTGGCGGCATTCCAAATCATGGATCTTGGAATGGTAGGGCTGATTCTTATGAGATCGTCCCATTGACTTCCTGGCACATATTTTTCTTGCCAGAGCCGTGCCCAGGGGATGTGTGGTTTGGCAATCCAATTCCACCATATCCGGGCTCCCATCGTATTGTTGCTTTGGAGAGGATCCCTTAATCCGATCCCACCATTTGATTTTGGCTGGCAGACTTCTTTCCAATTGACAAGAGCCCATTTCCTATTGAGCCCTATGGAGCCCCACATAAAACTTCTTTGAAGATTGCAGATTGCCTTGAGAACCCATTTGGGTGCTGCCAAAATAGAGAAAAGATACAAAGGCATAGCTTGGAGAACAGATTTGATCAGTATGAGTCTGCTAGCTATGTTGAGTGAGCGGAAAGTCCAGGAAGAAAGTCTTGCTTCCAATTTGTCGAGAAGCGTCCTCCAGGAAGCATGTTTAATGGCCGAGTCCAGCAGAGGAGCCACCAAGTATTTTGAGGGAAGTGCTGCTATGGAGAATCCCAGAATTCGAGCAATGTTTTTTTGAGTGGTGACTGGGGTATTGAAAAAGAAAAGTTGGGATTTGGATGCATTGATATAGGTTCCAGAGACTTCAGAGAATAGAGAGAGCAGGGCTTTGAAGGCTTTTGCCTCTTGGGATGAGGGATGACCAAAAAGCATTCTATCATCTACAAACTGTTGATGGGATAAAGGATGGAGACCATGTAGAGAGATACCCCTTAGAGCATGAGAGGAGATAACATGGTGAAGTAGACAGCTAAGTCCTTCTGCCATGAGGACAAAAAGGAAGGGGGAATAGGGGATCCCCTTGACGAATACCTCTAGAGGGGCGAAAGGGCACAAAGGGAGAACCATTGAGCAGGACCGAGAAACAGGGAGAGGTGATGAGATTCATTATCCACCTTGTCCATGTGGCATTGAAGCCAAAAGCCAATAACATTTGATGAATATATTCCCAACTAAGTTTATCGAAAGCTTTGGAGAGATCAAGCTTTAGAATCATACCTGGATTTTTGAGTAGTTTCAGGGAGTGGATCACTTCGTTTGAAAGAATAATGCCATCCATTATCTGACGCCCTTCTACATATCCAGTCTGCTCCGGCAAGATGAGAAGAGGGAGTAGAGGTTTGAGTCGGTTCACCAATACTTTGGAGATGAGTTTGTAGATGACATTGCATAATGCAATCAGCCTATATTTGTCTGGCGTATTTGATTCATCCCCTTTGGGGACTAATGCTATGAAAGTAGCATTTAGGGAGGGGAGAATCCAGTGCATAGATCTTGATTCTTCCACTAGTTCCCAAACCTCTATGTTGATGAGCTCCCATAACTCATGAAAGAAGTTGGTGGTGAAGCCATCAGGACCTGGTACCTTGCCATCCTTGAGTTGGGTCATCGCATCTTCTACTTCCTGTATTGAGACGGGTTGGAGCAGCAACAAAAACCATCTATTAAAATACACACATAACAAATATTAAACATGTAGTGCGCATTTGATTTATAAAACAATGGAATGGCGCATATGTTATAAACCATGTCAACGACATATGTTATGAAGCTATGGTGGTGGATTAATATTAAAGTGTGAAATCATATGGTAAGCGGTGCTCACAAACGACAAATGAAACGATGAACGAAGTTTATGGTTTAACACTGTCGGATGCCACGGGATAAACGCGCCGAGTTAAACATAGTATATGGTTGATATGTGCATAGTTTCCATTGCACTGAATGTAATATTTGGTGTGGTTCTAAACAATATTGTATATGGCTATAACAATGCAAAATGTAATTTAATACATTGCTATGTTTGCCATTAAAGTTAGTCACCAACACTATATATACATGTAATGTAATGCCATGAAGGGTGGAGAGGAGTTGTGACATTTTGTAGAGCAGAGAAGAGTTTTAGTGCAGCTTTGGGGATTTTGGAGGCAAAACTTTGTAGGTTTATTTCGGGAGTTGTAAGAGGTCTTTTTCTGAGTAGTTAGTTGCGTTGGATTTTTGAGATCGAGTAGAACACAACTGTACCAGCCAAGGATCTAGTTGATTTAGCTTTGATGTATTTTTTTGGCTTTGAATTTCTAATATAGAGGCCTCCCCATTGAAGACCAAGGCTTGGAGATGTAGGCTTGAAGATAACTCTGTTAATAATCTCTTGTGTCACTTTTCTTCTCATGTTTTTCTGTTCTAATATGCTGCAAAATTTATTAACAGTTATCCATGCTTATGTATTTAATGGTGTTTTTAAATCATGTAATAACACTTTCTAACAGTTAATAAATCACAATTTCAATTAAATATCTTTTTGGGATCATTTGGTATCAGAGCAGGTTGTTGTTAATTGTGATTTGAAGTGTGCATGATCACCAAGAAAAAATCAAAGCTTGGTGAAGGATAACTTGTTGCAGGAGATCCAGAGGTTGGCTCTAGGAGAAGGACAACTTGAGGACAAGAGATGGCTGAAGAAGGAAGCGGTGATTATCCATTTGGATTTGATGCAGGTTTCATAGATGCTTTCATGACCTTGTGAGCCATGGTCGAAGAAATGGATCGAGAGTTTAAGACAACAAAGTCTAAAGATGAAGAAGGAAATACATCACAATCTGGAAAAGAAGATGAAGGCGGTCAAAAAGACCCTATCACTTCTCTCTTGACTCCACTTGAAATTTCGAAACCGTTGTTGAAACTCGATGTTAAGTTTGAGTTACCCATGTACAATGGAGAATTTGATGTCGATAATCTTGACAACTGGGTAAGGAAAATGGAGGTCTACTGTGGTGTGCAATAGATCACTGAAGATGAAGTCAAAATCAGACTTGCATCGCTTCGTTTAGTAGGCACAACATTGATCTGGTGGCAGAGTAAGTTACCGAAAGGCACTTAGCATATCGGTATGATTTTTCCATCATGGTTTGATTTTATTACTGCAGTTAGAAAACAATTTTATCCATTGGGATATAAGGAAAAATCTTTAACAGAATGGCAAGGACTAAAAGTAAGGAAAGGTCATTCAGTGCAGGAATATACAAATGAGTTTTGTAAGAAGGCATTGATGCTAGATATTCCTTTGTATACTCAAGAAAATCTAATGAAAGACATAGGAGGATTACCTGAGTATGTTCGCAATACTGTATTTATGTTCAGTCCTACTAACTTGGATGAAGTGGTAGTACAAGTGACTTACATTGAAGCAGGTAATTTGGGAGTTGGGGTATCATCAGAATCGACAGCCAGAATGGAAAGCAAGGGAAAAGGGAAAGTGAAGAAAGTAAACTTCGGCAAGAAGGAGGTTGAAAAATATCTCTTGTAAACATTGCAAGAAAGAGGGCCATGACGAGGATCACTGTTGGAAATGGCATCCCAAAAATAAACCAAAGTGGGCTAGAAAAGGGAAGCAAAAGGTTGCAGCAACAATGAAACCATTGGGCCTAGGGTTAGATTCAGGCAATGAGACACAGATCACATCATTGATTATCACCGGTAAATCCGACAAAGGTAATGATTCTAACAACTCTAGAGGCAAGTTATTTCATATCAGGGTTGTTATGAAACATACAAAGATCGACACGTTGTTGGATAGTGGATCTCAAACTAACCTAATTTCAGAAATAGTTGTTAAGCAATTGGGATTGAAAACCATAAAGCATCATAAATAGTACACTTTAATTTGTATGAGAAGAAATCATAAATTGTGAGTAACTGAGCAATGCATGTTACCATTTGCAATAACTTCTCAATTTAAGGATAAGGTGACATGTGATGTGGTAAAACTAGATACACGTGGGATGGTCTTGGGCAGCCCATATTTATATGATATAAAAGCGATCTTTTACAGGAAAGCTAA
>APFE031596240.1:35534-46742 GCA_000404065.3 Pinus taeda | reverse complement strand
CTTGTATGATAATATAGAGATCGAGGTTTTTTAGCTGAGGCTTTCTCCAAAGTATTATTCTATGTTCATGTGTGATTGATTTCTCATTCTCAATTATATGTGTTCTATTTGATCTTGCTCAGATTCGATTAAGCTTTTGCAAGTTTTTTGTAGAAGTAGATATTGTATTTTGCTTTAGTATATTGCATAATCTGTTGATCTACAGTGAGAATTTCTACATGGTATCAAATCAAAGGTGATCAAAGCGAAGAAAATTATACAAAGAAGGGAGAAGTTCGAAGTTTGAAGTTTCGGATTATAGAAATCGAGTTCTTATCACATCTCAATTTCACCAATGGCATTCAACGATTTAAGACTTGAGTATGCCCTTGATGGTAGCTCAAATTATATAGCCTGGAAGGATCGTAGGAAGCAGGATTAGAGGAAAACAGTCTAAAGGACTTCATTGATTAAGAAGTCCCCAAGCCGATAGTAGCTAATGCTGCAAAATTGGTGGAATGGAAGAAATGTGTGGCTAGAGCAAGGAGAATCCTCCTGGAGGGAGTTCGAGACCACATTGTCTCGAGCCTCCATGGGAAGGGGACACCATTTTCGATGTGGAAAACATTGAAAGATCTATATTAGAAAAACAACGATCGAAGGAAGCTGGCGCTGAAAGGTAAGCTTTAGAAAATTAAGTGTGAAAAGGGTGACATGATCTCTACATATCTAAACAAGCTCACCACCTGCAAGGATGAGCTTGGAAGTGTAGGGATCACAACAACCGATGATGACATGATGAGTCTTGCACTCCTCATTCTTCCTAATAGCTAGTATAGCTACCAAGACTTGGTTAATGGAAGAGGGAAACTACTAGATTGGGAATGACTTTGGTCAGATCTAATGCAGGAGGAGATAAGAAGAAGCACCAGAGATGGATCTTCATCAAAACAAGATTATGAAGAAAATCTAGCCTTAGTGAGTAAGGCGAGGAGAGGGGAAGGGAAGGCATCCCATCCCAAATCTAGTTCCTCCCATGGTGGGATGAATTTTGACAAATAGAAAGTGCAATGCTTTCATTTTCATGAAGTGGGCCATCATGCTACGAATTTTCCATAGAAGAAATCCAAGAAGGGATCCTCAAAGGGATCAGACGGTGATGCACTGGCTTCATAGTTCGAGTTGGATTTATCTCTCATCACATGCATGGTGGGATGTGTTTGGTACTTGGACAGTGGAGCCTCTTTCCACATGTCCGGTGACAAGAATCTTTTCAGTACCCTGGAGGAGAAGGATCTCCAGATGCAAATCGAGATGGGTGATGATGGAAAGTACTGTGTTTCAAGTGAAGGTACAATTGTGTTTCAGAGGGAGCATGGAGCTCCTCTCACCCTGACTGATGTAAAGTATGTATTGGGTCTGATGAAGAATCTTGTGTTTGTCGCTATGTTAGAAGATAAAGGCTATGATGTAGTCCTTAGTAAAGGAAAGGTATTCCTGAGGCATATCGATACTGGACAAACCAAGAGGATTGGGATTCGAGTAAAGAATCTCTACAAGCTGGAGGTAGACAATTGTGTTGCATTGAGTTCCAAAGAAAAGGTGGTGCAAAGCCAAGATGTTGGCGAGCTATGGCATAGAAGATTAGGCCACTTGCACCATGGGGCCTTAAAGATCATGCAACAGATTTCTACTAGACTGCCCAAGGGAAAATTGGAGCAGATGAATACATACAAAGGTTGTATCTTAGGTAAGTATGTGAAATCTTCCTTTCAAGATCGAGACAGTAGAGCTGGAGCAATCATGGAGTGAGTTCAATCAGATGTTTGTGGACCATTCTCTACAGCCTCCATCGCTAAACAAAGGTACTATGTTATTTTTATTAATGATTTTTCTCGTAGATGCTGGATCTACTTTATGCAAAAGAAGGATTAGACGGTCTTGAGGTTTTGTGAGTTTAAAGCCTTGGCAGAGAAATAATCTGGAAAGAAAATAAAATCCTTGCGCAGCGACAATGGTGTAGGGTATGTCTCCCAACAGTTTAAGGACTTTTGTGTTGCATAAGGAATTAAATAGGAGTTGATGGAACCTCATAATCCACAGCAGAATGGGGTGGCTGAAAGGAAGAACAGATTGATTGTGGGAGCAACTCGAGCAATGTTGCATGACCAAAGCCTGCCACTTCATTTGTGGGCTGAGGCATGCAATACAACAATATAATTGTAGAATAGAAGCCCGGACCGTGTACTGGGAATGAAGACACCTATGGAGGCCTTTTCCAAGAAGCGACCAGATGTGAGTCACTTTAGGATCTTTGGATCATCGTTTATTTCCATGTGACTAAAGATTCCCGGAGGAAGCTAGATCCAACAACTGAGTTGCGAATACTTGTGGGGTACTTGATACACACCACAGCTATCGGGTGTTCCTGCCTACCAGTCAGAGGACAATGGTATGCAACGATCTGAAGTTTGACGAGTAGAAAACCATGTGAGTATCACTTGAGAGGGATCTCAAGTTGCATGCAGAGGAGTAACTTTCAGTTCCTAAGGAGGAGGAGCCTCAGATTGATGTGGAGCAGCCACATGCAGAGGATTTGGGAGTGGAGACATCCACTCATGCTGAGTCTTCCAGAGATGGGTGGAAATGCTCAAGGGAAGCTGATAGGTTGATGGTTGATGCATGAGAGAATGTGGTACAACCATCTTCTCAGTGCAGATAGAGGAGGTCACCCGAGCGGTACACTGGTTACATGGCCCTAGTTGGGGAGTGTGTAGAGTCCAAACCTTCTTCATTCGAGGAGGCAGTGCAACAACTAGTCTAGGTTGATGCGATGGTAGAGGAATACAACTCTATAATTCGGAATAGTGTGTGGGATGTTGTCTTAAGACCTCAGGACAAGTCACTAGTGAGTTCCAGATGGCTTTACAAGGTATAGTAGGCAGTTGATGGCAGTGTTGAGAAACATAAGGCAAATTTTGTTGCCCATCTCACAGGTTGAGGGGATTGACTACAATGAGACCTTTGCTCTTGTAGCAAGGTACTCATCTATCAAATCGATGTTGGTGCTATCCGCTTAGATGGGTTGGAAGATCCATCAGATGGATGTGAAGACTACATTCCTCAATGGGAAGATTAAGGAAGAGGTGTACATTGAGAAACTAGAAGGTTTTGAAACCTTTGATCATGAGTCGCATGTGTGCAGACTCAAGAGGGATTTTTATGGGCTAAAGCAAGCACCTTGTGCTTGGTACACCAGGATCGACAACTATTTCATCGAGTTGGACTTCACTAAGAGTGAAGCAGATGTGAACCTTTACCACATCATGGTAGAAGGTAAGCCATTGATCATTGTTCTTTATGTGGATGATCTAATTTTGATAGGTGATGATCAGTTGATCAAGTATTGCAAGGAGGACCTTGCAAGAGAGTTCGAGATGAAAGACATGGGTCTTATGCACTACTTTCTAGGCATGGAAGTGTGGTAAAAATATGGTGAAGTGTTTGTGTCTCAAGGCATGGAAGTGTGGCAGACTCCTCTAGCTGGGAACTGGAGGAAGAATTGTGCTACTTCAAGTGAGGTAGTAGCTGCTACTATTTATTGATAGCTTGTGGGTTCACTTATGTATCTAGTGAACACACAACCAGACTTATGCTTTGCAGTGAACTAGTTGAGTCAAGCTATGGTTTAGCCTACCAAGTTGTTTTGGAAGGCAATGAAGCATGTGCTGAGATACCTCAGAGGAACATCTCAGTATGGAGTGTGGTACAGACAGACAGAGGGAGTGAAGCTTCAGGGCTTCACAAATACGGATTGGGTAGGGAGTCCATCAAGCCGGAAGAGCGCTTCTGGAGAAATCTTCAACCTTGGTTCAACGGTTGTTTCCTGGTACAACAGGAAATAGAGGTCAGTTGCACTTAGCTCAACAGAGGATGAATACATGGCTGCCAGTCAGGCAGCATGTGAGGCCATTTGGATGCAGAAGATTCTAGTGGGATTTTTTGGTAAGAGGATGGATCCAACTGTGATCTACTACAATAATTAGAGTTGTATCAAACTCTCTGAGAATCCAGTTTTTCATGATAGGTCCAATCACATTGATATCTGGTACCACCATCTTCGAGACTGTGTGGTCAAGAGGATCATGTTGTTGATGTATGTTTCAAACGAGGAACAGGATGTAGATATTTTGACTAAGGCATTGTCAAAATTCAAGTTCGAGTTCCACAGAGACAGGATTGGGGTTACTGATAATATGTTTTTTGTTGAGAGGGAGTATTGAAAATAGCAATAAGAAATGCTAAAAATAGAAGTGCTAAAATTATCACTGCTATAAATAGCATTTCGGGATACATTCCAATTTTAGTTAGTGCCTAAACTAAAATTATGAATTAAAATTCGAATTTGATCTTAGCAGCTGTTTGTAAAATAATTATTTAATTAATCTGGAGTTACTTTAGTTGTAGAAAATCAAGCATGAAGTTTATGTGTAGACATGCAATAGTTTCTCTATTGATTGAGGAAGTTAGCCCTTGATTAAAGGAGATCATGATGAGTTGTAACTAGTTAGCTCAGTTAACTAAGTTGAGTCTATTTAGATTAGTTCAAATAGTTTGTTGAAATAATTGTGAGTTCAATTAGTTAATGCATACATGCATGTAACTGATGCACTTCAGATAGCTGAATATTCTCTCATAAATAACTCATGCATGTCAGTTCAGACAGAGACCCAGTTGAGATCAGATGATGGGATAGTGTACTATCAGTTGCAAGAATATTTCATGGATGATATCTCTTACATGCAAAAGGAATTCATTCCTTGGAGATCGCGCAGTTACTTTTAGGTTTGGTGAGTGTGTGATGAGGCAATTCACATAGGTGGCAGCATTGGACCCCAAGGAAAAATACACAAGGAAATAAGAGGCTTGGAGGGATGAGGGAAGGAATATCTTGTGTCTATTTATTCTGTGAGATGTATTGTTCAATTGTATTGAGAGCAGGATAGCTTGTGAGCTGATTCTTTGTGTAATCTAAACATATTTCCACGTGTATGATAATACAAAGATCGGGGTTTTCTTAGCTGAGGCTTTCCCCAGAGTATTATTTTGTGTTCATGTGTGATTTCTTTCTCATTCTCAGTTATATGTGTTCTATTTGATCTTGCTCATATTCGATTAAGCTTCTGCAAGTTTGTTGTAGAAGTAGATCTTGTATTTTTCTTTAGTATATTGCATAATCTATTGATCTATAGTGAGAATTTCTACAAAAAGCATAATCAAAAGTAATCCACTTAACAGAATAAATGATACATTAACACAAACATTTATGGAAAGTGAACCAGCAGTTGTATTTATTAATGAAATAAAGGAGTGAGCATACAACCAAGCCTTGATGTCAATAAGATCTCCTTGAGTGAATGTCCAAGTCCAAGCTCAAGCTCTCAAAGCACTCCTTCTCCAAGCCAAATGAGTAGCATGTAGGCACTATCTCAGCATAAGGGTGCAAATAGCAAAAGACCAACCATTTGGGAATGGGAGAGGATGAATATATAGGCAGGTAAGGGGAGTTAGGATCTCACCAAAGATAGGATAAGGCCCTCATCTCAAGGAGGTAACTCATACGGATAAGATCAAATGGAAATATTGGGAGAATTTGACCTCCTCCATGCCAAAAAACCTCCAGCTCGTTGTTCTGGAAGCCTCTAGATCATGAAGCTTCTTGTCCTCTTTGGGAAAGCTTTCCTTTTAGGGATCAGCGTGGGTATCCAAGCAAAAATCATGCTAACATCACAAGGCTAGTGTAGTGCAACTAACGATTAGCACAAGTTTCTAGTGTCATGGTTGCACTGATCCCAAAATCAGGGTTTTAGAGCTCACTTCTTCAGGGAAGGTTCAAGGCATGTTTCCAACAGTGTTTCAGGGAGGATTTGAGATGCATGTCAAGATGAGTATACTTTATGATTGCCAAGTTTTGGGCACTTCAGTGTATGACACAAGGAAGTGCAGGAGGCATGACAAAATATTGTGTAACAAATTCCCCCTAAAGAATGAAGGCATAACATAGAGTGATGGATGAGATGCTTTACGAGATTTTGCAAGGATGAGAACAAACACTGTCAAGAGACATAAAAATCAAGGATGCATATACATTTACATATCTAATGTCAAAAAATGAATCCACGGTATGGACGCAACCATCTAGATAGAAAGGACTATGTGAAAAGATCCATTGTATGGGCGCAACCATCTAAATGAAAAGGATCATCTATAAATCTAAGATACAAGGTATGGAAACAACCACCTGAAATGGAAGGATCATCATAATCATAAATATAAAGTCCTAGGGTATGGTCACAACCATCCGTATAGAAGAAACATGTGTATAATCATGAAAAATACATAAATGCATGCAACCTGAGTTATATCAGACAAAAATCAGGGTCTTGCGCTCCATATTAACTCGATCAAAGTACGAATTCAAACATGTGAATGAATGTGTCGAAGTTGAACATGCTAGAAAACCACTTGATTATCAACTAATGATGTGGATCATTAACAAGCATGAGAGGAGCCACCAATAATGACAATGACCCTTAAGGTATGACATTACAACCAGTGAATGTGAAAATGAAGCTAATGTGGAACGCTCGTGGAATCACCCGATCGAAGGTCAATAGTGAAAACCTGTCATCAGATGCGAAGAAATTGCCATTAAGGCATGCAAGCTCTAGGGTATTGAAAGGGAGTTTCAAAGTCATCTTCTTGGATAATGATCTAAAGTCGACAGGAAGTGACCCGTCGAAGGAGGGCTATGATGATTCCCCCATCATCGACATGAAACAAGGAATAAAGTGAAATGAATGAGTATGATCAAGACTTTAGCAAAAGGTCGGACAATGTATAGGTAACAAACTATAGATAGGACTTTTCTTGAACATATTGGTGACACGACTCCAGAGTGTGGCATAATTTGACTCAACATAGGACCAATGGTCATGATGATGAAATGGAATAGTTAGATGAGAGGAAAAATGGATCTCTGAAACTCAGAAGGACAAGTGATTGAGTGAGGATATCCCAAACCCAACGAAACAGATGAGTGTCATGTTCAAGAGTGACATGTTGCCTATACAAGAGATGTCTCACTTTCATTTTCTCCACTATTTCTAGCGAGTACCCCAATCACAAGATTGAAGGGGATAACATATGCTTGTCGTATGAGTTCATTCTTCGAATGACTCCATCATAGTAAATTTTACAAGTCCTAGTGTTGTCACTTCCATAGACAACCTCAGATTGCTTACAAGACCAGTGCCTAGAACATCTAGATTGTGTGTGTCTCATATGATTCCCAGGAAACTGGAGACATCAAATATATTTTTGTACATATATATTCATATATATAATAAACAACATGGGTTGGTTCATTCATCTAAAGGCGTAGGCCATGTATTTCTGGTACTTTTTCACATATACAACTCACATAAATATATGTATAAACTAGTGGAGGTTGAATCATCAAGAATTCTACACTCGTCACATAGAGATTGAAACATCAAGAATTCTACACTCATCACATAGAACTTGATACATCAAGAATTCTACACTTATCTAAGTTAAAGGAAGAAGTAATGGATGTGATGAATCATGGAGCACAATTTTGAAGATATAATCTCAAGGATCCATACATGCACATGAATTAACAAGTCAATACAAATGAATATGTAAGAACATATGAAACATTTCTAGCAGCTACCATTACATGAAATCAGAGAGGAAACATGCACATAATGGAATTTAACGGGGGGGTAACATATTGTAGTACTCAAAGGAGGAACCACCACCATTTCCTTAACATTCTGAGAGCTACATATCATAATGTCACACAGTCTCGAAAATAACATGTAGTTCTTTCTTTAGGATTATGAACTTGGTGTGAAGTGTTGCTTCCCACTATTTATATGGAGAGGGGAGCATTGAACATTAATTACAAAAAAATATGTCTCAGCCTGGGATGGATTTGTGGCCCAAAAATGACTACAAAATATTAATTGCCTCATTAAATGGCGACACATTACAGGATAACAAAACAAGTCAAAAATAAGATGAAAACACAAACAAAATATCTCCATGCCCATCCCTGTGATTGTCTTTGCTTCAGATTTTTTTTCCCCACGGTTAGGCCTCCTGTGCCACTCAGATGATTCCTATTGCTTCTGCCTTTAGTGCTCGAATCATTCATTCTCCAAAGCTGGGAGTGGTCAACTATTAGTTTCATGCCATTGTACAGAAGTAGAGGTCACCTAAGGTAGTACTTCGTCTTCCATATGCATGGAACACCATGACGGATCATCAAATCCTCTCGAGCTTCCATGCCTTCATTTACTCTGTTAGTGTTGACCCTGGTTTCATGTCACAAGGGGCCTTACAGGGTCATCCCATGCCAAAATTTGAATGCTCCATCTCCTCTCTTAATTTTCGTAGTTCTGGACCCACCATACCTTTAAAGTTCTGCATTAGCTCGTCGCGGAGCTATCACATCAGGATTTCCCATTAAAATTCCTTATGGGATGGGGCATTTCGGTCCACTTTAGCCCCTTTTTCTTCATGTGACTGGGGCGTATGACCAGGCTCTTAGTCCTCGGGTGCTAGGACCTTTAGACTCCCCTTTGGGGGTCTTTTTGCTTTGTTACATGGAATCCTGCATATCGGTGGTTTCTAATGCTTGCCTTTAGTGCCTCCTCCCCAACGTTGCCATCTCCGGTGCACGATGTGGTTTGGCCCACTTGATAAACGGATAAGGGAGAGCCTATGCCCACTATAGCTTGCAACCTCCAAACACCAATTGGGCCCACTTGGGATATCACAATTGGCAATTTCATAACATCACCTTTGTTTTTCTCCCTTTGACACTTGTGATCTCTGATATGTGGGACCACTTTTCCTGCTTAGCCCTTAGTTCCTCGCTCTTCCCGTGACCATTGGCTAGCCCTCTTATTAGAGCCCTCCCCAATCAGAGGTTCAAAATTGACGAATTCCATGTGATGCACAATCTGCTGCTACCCCCGATCGTCGATTGCCGATTAATGACATCATCACTGCCACATGTCGCTTCTTGAGTGGTGACACATGTCACTTGAATATGACCCCATAGAACCCCTGAAAATATCAGATCAGCATGCCATGTGTCCTCTGTACTGTCACATCATGATGATGCCACCAATAGTATTCTACCACATGGCCTCCTCGAGGAGAGAGAAAAGGTCTGCCTGCCCCTGGTTTTTCATTGATTTCCTTTGCAAATCATTTTCGTCCCTTCTAGGTGATTTACACTTATCAGCACATTCCTCCTGCAATTTCTTAAGAGTGACTAGTTGAAATCACCGATTTCCAATTTGCAATCTATTTGGTTAGTTGTGATCATCGTTATGTTGCATGTTTGTGAGGTGCGATCACCGATATGCAAGTCCACTAATATGTCGCATGGCTGTAATGTGCGATGAATGATTTTTGATTTGTCGATGCACTATGGATCTCTGATTGTCGATAAAATATGTGCCACGGACTTCCAATTGCCGATTGCCAATAGCGACAATCATTGATCACAATTTTTCTCTGAGCTCCCCTGCTTCTGCTTTAGAAAACTTCGATTTGCGGGATTTGAGATTAAACTTAAACATTTTCCTTTGCTTTCTGGTTTTCAAGGGTAACTTTCAACTTGCTTTAACTTTTGATTTTGGAGTCCATTTTGGGAGTTACATATACCATTGGAAAGATAATTCCAAGCACTATCCATTGGATGGTGTCTGATTTAGCTTTGAGTGCTTCTATGGCTTGGAGTCTAGCTCCAAACATCTCTATTATTTTTCCCTTTTTGTACAAGTGGAACTCTCTTTTCAGAAGGTGACAACATTGGCTCCACCTAGGGATGGGGCATTGGATTGCAATGCGTCGAGAACTTGTAGTCTATGAACTTCTCTTTTGGGCATGGAGTCTCTTCTAAACAAATGATAATTTTGTGAAAGTGGAATTTTCAACAATAAACTGGAAATTTCATATAATAATTAGAATACACAAACCAATATTTACAATGGGTGCAAGATATGTACCTTTAATTATGAAAATAGAGTTTGAAGAACTTGTCATTTACTGGTAGCTCCAACAATTCTTTGTCCAGATTTTCGAGCAGGTACATATTGTTTCATTTCTCTTCTAAAATTTTAAAAGGGTCGAACAAGAGTGGATTGAAATTTCCATGTTTTCCTTTATATTCCCATCGGATGTCACATTGGATAACTAAATATCCTGGTTGAAGAGGTAAATCCTTGACCTTCTTGTCAAATAGAGATTTCATCTTCTATTGGTAATTTGCCAATTTAGCCCCCACCTATTCCTTATTTTCATGAAGTTTGACTAGTTGGTTTATCCTTCGTGTCAAAGCACTTGGCTCTTCCTCAGCTTCCTGTAGTAACTTTTCAGTTGGCATTGCCAATTGGATTATGAATATAGCAGCCTTTCCATACACTAGCTCAAAAGGTGATTTTCCAGTGGATCGTTTAGGAATCACTCGGTTAGCCCAGAGGGAGAACTTCAATTGGATATCCCAATTCCTCTAATTCTTTGTGATGGTCTTATTTAGCACTCTCACCACATTTTTGTTTGAGGACTCAACCAAGCCATTACCTTGAGGGTAGTATTTAGTGGAGTGCCCAATGATGATATTGAATTTCTGGTAGAAGTTGATGAACTTGGCAGATTTGAATACTTGAGCATTATCAGTGATAATTTTGAAGGGACAACCAAAGAGAGATAATATGTTATCCTCCATAAACTTGATTACCACTAAGTCTGTAGCATTTCTGGCTGGGATGGCCTCTACCCACTTGGTGAATGTAGGAATTTACAGGGTAAGTTCCTCAGACATAACACCAAAGGACATCGCTCACAAATAGATCACAGATCAATACACTAGTATTTTGACGTGGTTAAAACCCTCAAAGAGGGAAACATTCCACGGCCTGAGCCAACGCGACCACTTCAGGCAATTTATTAATAAAAGAATGAAATTTTACATAAGCTTCCCTCATGAATAGTTAACCTACAAATGACCCTCCATGCTCTTTAAATAGAGATCATGGACCAATCGGGTGCTAAGCCACGGATCAAGTGTCAGTAATACCGAGGAGAGAATGAATTGTCGGATCACTACATATTGTGACCGTCGGATTG
>APFE031596240.1:2108-30095 GCA_000404065.3 Pinus taeda | reverse complement strand
ACGGCCTGAGCCAATGCGGCCACTTCAGGCAATTTATTAATAAAAGAATGAAATTTTACATAATCTTCTCTCATGAACAGTTAACGTACAAATGACCCTCCATGCTCTTTAAATAGAGATCATGGACCAATCGGGTGTTAAGAAATGGATCAAGTGTCGGTAATATCGAGGAGAGAATGAGCCGTCGGATCAATACATATCGTGACCGTCGGATTGTAGGTTACAAAATTACATAGTAAAGAAACACACTTTACCTAACTATACACCAGACCAAGTTATACTTAACTATTTCCTATGTGTCGGAATATCCTAACAGTGAAATAATCCATGGTTGCTAATATCCACTTGTGTTGGCTTCTAGAAGGTGGGTTTATCTATCCTATGAAGTCTAGTCCCCATTGTCTAAAGGGTTTTTCCACAAGCATTGGGATTAGGGAAGAGAAGAAAGTTTTGGTCTCTTAGCAAAGAATTGCACTTTAGACATGACCTGAATTGTAAATGAACATTTCCAAACAGTGTAGGCTAGTAGAATATTGCTTTGAGGATTTTGTGAGCTGTGGTCTTCTAGCTATAATGACCTCCACGAACTCCTCCATGAAATTCTTCAATCACTTTATGAGTTTCACCTTTTACCAAACATAACAACAAAACTCCCACTGGGTCCTTCCAGTAGAGTTGACCATTGGATATGATATAATTTTGAGCTTGCAGTCTCAGGGTTTTGTACTGAGAATTTCCCAACCCTAGTGGGCACCTCAAGAGTAAGAGATAATGGATGATATTCTTATATCAGGGTGATCCCTCATATTTAGCATAGATCTTTTGCTCCGATGTTTTAATATTGTTTTGCTAAACTTATGTTCTTCCTTCCTTTGTTATCAAGTTTATCTCCAAAACTTGGCAATTAGATTTTGATAAAATCTTGGCCAACCCCTGGCCTTTTATGAGCTTAGTAGGCTTTATGTCTAACTCATATTCCTGTATATTTTCTATCCATCTACCCCTTTTTCCTTCACTTTCTCCTTGCACAAGGATGTCCTTGACCGCAGTCGTTGGAACAAATGCTATGATTTTGGATTGTAGTACATACACTCGAAATGCCTTCAAAGCCTTGACTAGTGCATAGGCTTGTTTCTCCAAGATGTTATATTTCAGCTCAACATCCCTCGGGACTTGGCTAAAGAAGGTGAAGGGCTATTCATAACCATCTTTATTCTTTTATAGCAGAACTATGACAATAGTATGCGGAGAAGCAAAAGAAAAGATATAGAAAGGCCTTGAGTAGTCAGGGATGACTAGTAACGATGCTTCATCCAAAGCTTCTTTAATTCTAGTAAAATAATCTCGGGGGAAATGGCTCCACTTGACTTCATTTTCCTTTTTTAGCATTTTTGTAATACCCTTCACTATTTCTGCATAGTTGGGTATGAAACTCCTCAAGAAATTGATTCTCCCCAAAAACGCTTGAACCTCTTTCTTATTTCTGGGTAGAGGAATGAGACTAATAGCTTCGATTCGCTTAGGATCAATTTTCACTCTTTCTTGCACTATTATCTGTCGTAGTAGCTTCCCCTCACTCAGGGTGAATTGAGATTTCTTGGGATTCAAAGAAAGACCATATATCCTGCATTTCTCAAAGGTGAGCTTCAATTGGAGGATGTGTTCTTCATCGGTCTTAGAGAAGAATGTGATATCATCTAAATATACGACTATGAAATTTTCTTTCTGCCCTACAAAAGCTATATCCATAGCTCTATGAAACATGACCCCTACATTAATAAGACCGAAAGGCATGTGAGCATACATGAAAGTTCCCCACGTGGTGGTGAAAGCGATCTTCTTCTGATCATCAGGGTGGATTGCCCCTTGGTTGTAACCAGAGAACCCATCCATCATGGACATTCTAACTAACCCAACCACCTTCTGCAATATGTAATCCATCTTAGGAAATAGGTAGTTGTCTTTCAACGATGCCCTATTAAGGTTCCGAAAATCTACACATAGCCTTATTTCTCTGTTCTTTTTCTGGACTGGGAATAAATTGGCCTGCAAGCCTGAGTACCTTAAAGGCACTATGATTTTAGCCTGTAGAAGTTTCCTCACTTCTTTTTCAATGGAGGGAAGTAAGAGTGGATTAATCTACCTGAGCTTCTACTTGCATGGTTTTATTCCACTCTTTAAAGGAATCTTATGTTGTATGATGTCAATATCAAATGCTTTTAAATCCTCATAAGACCAAGAAAAAACATCCGTATATATTTTGAATAGATTTAAATACCTTTGTTTATATTGTGAGGGGATTCCTTTTGATAGTCTGACCATCATGGTTCATCCTCTAAGCCGGTATTGCAATATTCTACTTGTTCATCCATCTCCGGAGCCATTGGTTTGGAGGCTACATCATCCTTGTTAACTAGTCTTTCTAGTGGGACTAGCCCATGAGGAATGATATTCCCTTTTAGTTGTATAATTTTATGTCTAGCCATTGTTTCTTCCCACGAAGTGTGTTCTTGATATGCCTCTTTTTCCTCTCCTTGATCAATGGTTGATTAGTGAACTCCCCAACTATTTCTGTAAATCGTTTGACCTGCTCATCATCCTCAAATACCTGCTAGTGCTTGACATTATCAGGTATAGAGGGTCTGTATTTGACCTCCACTTCGTCCCTGAGAGGCAGATTTTGAGGGGGTTTGAAATTGCTTGCTACTACATCAAGGGAATTAACCATTTTATTTCCTTCTCTGGGTAGAAATTCGTTATTAAAGGCTAGGAAGAAGTTATCAATCAAATCCCATACTTCATTATGATAAGTCCTCAATCTGGGGTGTTTAGCCTTGCACTGATTTATGATATTCTTTACAATCAATTCAGAGTCTCCATGCACAGTTAAGCATTAAATATTCATATTCCTTGATGTTTTTAGCCCAAGGAGAAATGCTTCATACTCTGACACATTTTTGGTTGCCTTAAACTCCCACTTGAATGAGAGGGGTATCAAGCCGCCCTCAGGAGATACCAACAATACTCCTGCTCCATTTTCCTTTTTGGAATTCGCTCCGTCAAAGTATAATTTCCACACCTTGTTTTCATCTGTGCACTAATGTTCTAATTGCATCGTTGGATGTAATAGTGTTTGTTCTAAGATGTTCTCATCTTCTTCTAGGAACATGTAGGAGAGGTCACTTTCTTTTCCATACACTAGATAATTCTTAGAAACTTCATCTGGGGTCATAGTTTTTATGAATCTGAACTCTCTATACAACCTCCTTTCTCTGCCTCCAAAAGTGGGAATAGTGGCATAAGTTATATCTAATTTGATAGAGCCCCCCACCTTGGAACCACAAGACCTAGATAGGAGCATGCCGAATTGAGGGGGAATATCTACCACTACTATGCCCATCACTACACTCTTCGTAGGGATCTGATCTAGGTTCACCACCAGATATTTTATCATTCCCAAGAATTTGAACCTCTTAGAGTTAAAGGAGTATAGGTCCTTGTAGGGCCTGGAGATATACAAGCCGAGTTCTTCCATCACGACTAAGGGCATGAGGTTATGCGAGGCTTCAGAGTCTAACATGTAGCTATGCACTAAGAGGTCATGAATTACCAGGGTCACGTAGAAGGGTGTAGTGGATGAATCAAGTTCTTCAACATGAGGCCCAAAAACAACCATTGTTCTTTATTTTTGAAGGTTTAAAAAATCATGGGTTGGCACTGAGGTGGATGGAAGCATGAGCTGATAGACTTGGGCTTTACAAGTTGGCTGATTTAGATGTCCGATTAGAGTAACATGAACCTTTATCTTTTCAAGTTCCTTTTGAATATTGAATGAAGGTTGGCCCTTTTCTACACCTCCTAGCTCTACTTCTCTTTCCTTATCACTTGCATTTTTTATCATAATAGGTGCCTTCTCTTTCATGTGTTCCTCAAAGCTATTGCATTCCTTATTTAAGGAGACTTTTACCTCGGATGAGTTAGGATTGAACTTACCTTTCTCTTTATCTGGCACCGAGGGAATATCTTGGGGAGCAGTTCCCTCTTGCTGTTTTGGTTCCCTTGACCTCTTTATTGAAGATATTAAATCACACCTTCGGTGTAGCTGTGCTTGCATGAAATCTGCAAATTGTTTGCAATAATCATCTATGTCCTCATTTACTGATTCTTCTCTATGATGACTTGTCTCCTCGTGAGCGATGTTTTCATGTTCTTCTTCAGAGAAAGAGGAATACAAGTTTCCCTGCATCTCATGTGTATCTGATGGTTGTTCATCGAGATCATCTTCTAAATATATAGGACGAGGGATTTGATTGATTTGATCTTTTCTTTCCCTTTTAATTATCTACAATGGTGGAATTATATATTGTTGGTTATAACCTCAGTTGTTACCTTGAGCATTCTGTTTTGGGAGACTCGTGTTCTCCAACTCAAGTTTCACCACCTTATATGATAAACTCTTGATGAGTTTATCCATTTCTTACCACCTCAGATCTGGTGATTCTTTAGCTTGACCAGAGGAGGATGCTTCTTCTTTCCCCCTTTTCTTCTTAGTAGGTTCATCCTTACCTCTTGACTTCCTTGCCGAAGTGAAATTTTCTTCTACCTCAAGAGCATCGACTTGGAGTTGTTCCAAAGTGTGAGACTTCCTTTCTCTTAGGGTAAACCAAAGTTAGATTCAAAGGCTCCTACAAATACTACTTGAAAAACAACTTGAGGAGGCTTTATCTCATTAGGCAGGTTATTATAATGCTTATTGAACCTTTTTATGAATTTTGAAATATCATTTTCTGGCTTCTTTCTTATAGCATTGAACTCTGTGAAGACATACTCATGATTTCCCTTTGCACCCCAATTTTGTGTGAAAGAGTTTTCGAGTTCCTCACAGGTAGTGATGGAGGCATTAGGTAGGGCTTTAAACCATTTTCTGGCTTATCCATCAAGGGATTGTACAAAGAGTCTTAGGACCACATCCACTTGATCTACATTTAGATTCTCAACAAAAGAACAAAAGATTTCAATGTGTCTTTGTGTAGTGTTTTCATCCTCCCCATTGAATCTAGAAAAAAGATTTAGGTAGTAATAGCACTTAGGGGTTGAGGTAAACCAAGAGGGGAATATTTATTCAGTAAAAAAACTGGAACAACCATTTGAATTAATGGAGGGGATTGAGATTTGATGGAGGAACTTGGGCCAAACCCATTGTGGTTGGAGTGGCTAGACTGAGAGCAGGGTATGTAAGGATCTTAGGAGTAAATTCAGAGCAATGAATGATAGTGGGTTGGGAGATGGATGAGGAAGATTCAAAGAAAGATGGGACAATAGCATAGTTAGTAGGAGTTTTTTCCTTCTAGACTCTCCTAAAAATTAATTTCTCTGGGTCAGATACAGATGGGGTTTTCTACTAAGAGGTATTTGAGCGAGTGTGAGGCTTTCTAAAAGCCAAGATGATAAATGATAATGAGATTTGTGGAGTCACCATGGTGATGGGGATGAGATCAGAATGTATTTTCTCACCTACAAAAAGAGTGCTTAATTTTTCGTATCCCAGGGGAAAAATCCTTCAATACGTTCACTAACAATGACACCAAAAGATGTTGTCACTTCTAGAGACAACCTCAGATTTTGCTTACAAGACTAGTGCTTGGAACATCTATATTTTATGTGTCTCATATGACTCTCAGGAAACTAGAGACATCACATATTTTTTTTTACATATATATAATAAACAACATGGGTTGGTTCATTCATCTAAAGTAGTAATCCATGTATTTCTGGTACTTCTTCACATATGCAACTCACAGAAATATATGTATAAACTAGTGGAGGCTGAGTAGTTCAAGGACCTATAGTTTAATAAGATTTCATAGAACAATGAGAGAAGATGAGGAGATAGAATATATCATCACATATAGCTTGAAACATCAAGAATTCTACACTCATCACATAGAGCTTAAAACATCAAGAATTCTACACTTATCCGAGTTAAAGGAAGACGTAATGGATGAAACAGGATTGGATGCAATGATTCATGGAGCACAATTTTAAAGATAATCTTAAAGATCCATATAGGAATGTGCATGAACAAGTCAATACAAATGAATATGTAAGAACATATGAAACATTTCTAGCAGCTACAATTACATGAAATCAGAGAGGAAACATGCACATAATGGAATTTTACAGGGGGGTAACATACTATAGTACTTGAAGGAGGAATCACCACAATTTTCTTAACATTCTGAAAGATGCGTGTCATAAATTCATAGTCTCAAAAATAACATATAGTTCTTTCTTTAGGATTCGAAAACTAGTGTGAAGTGTTGCTTCCCACTATTTATCTGAAGAGGGGAGCATTAAATAGTAATTACAACAAAATATGTTAGACGAGCCTCATCTGTTAGATTGACTAGTTGTCTCAGTCTGGGATGGCTCCGTGGCCCAAAAATGACTACAAAAGATTAGTTGCTTCATTAAATGGTGACATATTATAGGATAACAAAACAATCAACAATCAAATGAAAATGCCAACAAAAATATCTCCATGCCCATCCCTATGATCACCTTTTCTTCAGGTTGTTGCTTTCTCATAGTCGGGCCTCCTATGCAACTTAGCTGATTCCCGTCGCTTCTTCCTTTAGTGCTGAAATCATTCATTCTCCAAAGCTGGGAGTGGTCAACTATCGATTTCATGCCATAGTACAGAAGCAGAGGTCACATGAGGTGGTACTTTGTCTTCCCTCTGCATGGAGCACCACGCTGGATCATCAAGTCCTCCCGATCTTCCACGTCTTCATTTACTCTGTCAGTGTCAAACTCGGTTTCATGTCACAAGTGGTCTTACAGGGTTAGCCCATGTCGATGTTTGAATGCTCCATCTCCTCTCTTAAATGCCTTAGTTTTCGACCCACCACACCTTTAAAGTTCTGCATGACCTTGTCGTAGACTTATTGCATCAAGATTTCACATTAAAATTCCTTATGGGATGAGGCATTCCGATCTGCTTTAGCCCCATTTTCTTCAAGTGACCGAGGGCTATGACTAGGTGCTTAGCCCTTGAACACTAGGGCCTTTGGCCTCCCCTTTGGGGGTCTTTTTCCTTTGTTACATATAATCCCACATATCAGTGGTTTCTAATGCTCACCTTTGGTCCCTCCCTCCCAACATTGCAATCTCTGATGTGCGTTATGGTCTGGCCCACTCAAAAAAAGGATAAGGGAGAGTCTACGCCCTCTATATCTTGCGACTGCTAAACACCATTTGAGCTCACCCGGGATATCACAATTGGAAATTTCATAATATCACCTTTGTTTTTCTCCCCTTGACACTTGCGATCACCAATATGTGGGACCGCTACTCTTTTTTAGCCCTTGGTTCTTCGCTCTTCACGTGACCATTGGCTAGCGCCCTTATCGGAGCCCTGTCCAATTGGAGGTTTGCAATCAGCATATTCCTTGTGATGCTCAATGTGCTACTACCCCTAATCGCTCAATGTCAATTGATGATGTCATCACTGCCAGGTGCCACTTCCTAAGTGGTGACATGTGTCACTTCCTGAGTGGTGACATGTGTCACTTGGATATGCCCTCATAAGACCATGACATGATGATGTCAACCACCACGTGGTCCCATTAAGACCAATAGTATTCTACCACATGGCCCCCTAGAGGAGAGAGAAAAGTTCTGCCTGCCCCTAGTTTTTTTGTTGATTTCCTTTGCAAATCATTTTCGGCCCTTCTCTGTGATTTACACTCATCGGTACATTCCTCCCATGATTTCTTAAGAGTGACCAGTTGAAGTCACTGATTTCTAATTTGTGATATGTTTGGGTGGTTGCGATCGTCGATATCTTGCATGGCTATGAGCTGCGATCGTCGATGTGAAAGCCCATCGATATGTCGCATGGATGTAAGGTGCGATCACCAATTTGTGATTTTTCGATGCACTCCAGACCTCCGATTGTCAATAAACTATATGCCATGGACCTCCAATCGTCGATTGATGATATTGGCAATCGCTGATTGCAAGTTTGCTCCGGCCTCCCCTGCTTTTGCTTTAGAAAACTCCGATTTGCGAGATTCATTGTTAAACTTAAACATTTTACTTTACTTTTTGGTTTTCAAGGGTAACTTTCAATGTGCTCTAACTTTTGATTTTGGAGTCCATTTGGGGAGTTCCATATAGGAGTTCCATATACCGTTGGAAAGCTAATTCCAAGAACTATCCATTGGATGGTGTCTTGTTTACCTTTGAGTGCTTCTATATCTTGGAGGCTATTTCCAAACATATCTATTCTTTTTCCCTCTTTGTACATATGGAACTCTCTTTTCATAAGGTGAAAACACCTAGGAAGGAGAAACTCGATCTCATCATGGTGACAAGTCTTTTGATGTTTAATTTTTAATGATTCTGATGGAAGAATAACTTGGTATCTTTTCCATATATAGAGAGTCTGAAAAAGAAACTAAAAAGAAAACTCCATCATGTCCCCTTTCGTAATTTGTCTCTCGATTCGAAAATGTAGAAAACAATATTCTTGAGAACCTCTTGATGATGTTGACGAAGGTGTAACTTTTCGTAAATAGTCATTCCCAGCCTAAAAAGGGGGTAAATTTATATTGAGATGATGTCAATTCATTTAACTTAACGATTTCTAAGGACAAGTAGTTGGAAACCTTTTCATATTTAGAGAGTCAGAAAAGAGCTTAAAAATGACCCCAAGGGGGTTCCTTTTTCATTTATTTTTAACGAATCTGAAAAAGAGATAAAACAAAAACTTGTTGATTCAGTAAAAAATGATCACTGTAACCACCAAAAAGAATATGTAACTGCACAAAGACAACCACACATCACTGATATTGAGGAAAATAATAAAATATTGGTAAAAATGTATTTTAAAACTTATAAATAGACTAAAAGTAATTTTTTTAACCATTTTCACTTGGAGTAAATTGGAGAGCATAGTTTTTCCTATTTTCCTTGATTCTTCAGGTAAGGAATGTGGGAAATCTAGGGCATCATTTCATGAACCGTCAACTACATGTAAGAGCTCTTCCTTTTTCCCTGATTTTCATTATACTTTCATGCCATTTCCTAGGGTTTTTATTGGTTGGAAGAGAGGATTTCAAAATTTTAAATAAGGGATAATAAGCACGGGTTTACTCATTGGGTTCATGCTGATCGTCCCTGAGCCAGAATATCTCTCGTATTGCAAGCGTGTGATTAATTAAAATAGTTGCATTCGCCACATGGCGGAAAAATTAAAAAGGAATCTTCTCTTTTGAGTGAAATTTTTCAGTTTTTGTCCCATGAAAAAGCATTTAATCATTGTTAATGGTTGTTTTGCAGGAGATTTCAACAACATGGTCATCAAATGGAAGGAAAGAGGCCATGAGGTAGATGATCACCAAGCTGCCCAAGATCCTGAATGAACCAGTGCTTTGAGAAATTGCGGGCTATTGAAATTCTTCCGAACCTCAGGACTCAGAGCCCAAAATGAGATGCTACACTATTTGATCAGTTTATGGGATGTTGATTGGGAGATCTTCCTCATTAGAGACCAAGAATTGGGGCTAGAAGTGGCATACATTTACTTCATTATTGGATTTTCTAGAAGAGGGGAAAAGGTTCAACTCTTCAGATCTCATTCTAGAGGTGAGAGCACCAATTCCCTAATAAGAAGGCATTACCCGAGTGTAGAGACAACAATGAGTGGGAAGGTGAAGATACTAACTATTGACAATCTCCCCTTAAGGACCATGCTACACACCATGGCCTGTATAGCTAGGTCACAAGCTTTACATGAGATTTCAAAATCTCAATTCTAGTATGCATTAGGTTGCCTTACTCCAACAATATTCAACTGGTGTGAGGGACTATTGGCCAACATGAAGAAGCAACTAACTAAAGGAAAGTGGGAAACTTGAAGAATTTTGACTTTGGTTCGATTTTGGTCACTTTCTTTTTGGAGCACATGCCCCTATTTTGGTATCAGTAGATAGAGGTGTCGGATCCAGCTCCACAAGGTCTGAGGCTGGTCAGATGGAGTGAGCTCATGCCTCATGGAGGAGGTGGTTAGTGGATGCATTTCCCTCTATAGTTCTTCAGTTGGCTATGCCGAAAACTAATCATTGTGTATGACTATGCTTATGCAGGGGGATTTCAGATGGGATCCAGATCTACCTCTACCACCAGGTGAGCAGTGGACTAATGGAGGTAAAATTTGTTTTTTGGAAAATTTTCAAGTTTTATGAGTTTCTTTTGTTAAAGTAAATCTAAGAGTCTACTTGTGATAAATGTGAAAATGTAGGACTAGAAAGGCCTCCTGGCATGTCACCAATAGCACGGCAAGTAGCCCATCAGATAGAGGATGCTCCATACGAGGAAGGAGCAGATCCTATGGTAGAGATGGAGCGAAATCTGGAAGTGATCACTCGAGGGACTCCAAAGTACACAACTATAGATGACGTGCCATTGTGATACCGAAGGTGTATAGTAGGAGTGTTTGTGAGACTATGTCATCTTTTAGGCTGAGTGATCAGAGCGGTCTCATGCTATCGAGAGCATCATGTGGGTGAATAACCTTTTCTAGTCATGTTTTTTCACTGTATAGGCTTCGAAAACCATGTGTCCCAAAACACTTATTTTTTGAGATTTTTATGAACAAAATTTGACAAGCACGATATAATAAATCTATATCTAATCTATTCTATATATATATATAATATATATATATATATATATATATAGATATATATACACACACAGAAATGTCCATCAAGAACATAATCTTCTAATCCATTTGTTAATGTATTCAAATTCTGTGGAATGTGTTGATATGTGATACAATCAAAATTCGTTTCTAGTGATTTAACATGTAGATACATACACAAAATTTATGGATTTCTTATTGAGTAATGATTATTTAATTGTAACACAAGGAGTTGTGAATCCAATTTAACAACTAAATTTCTAATGCCAAGAGCAACTGTTTATGATAACAATTCAATAAATGCAATGTATTCGACAATATTATTAGTTTTTCATCCCAGGCAAATACCTTGTAAAATGATCAACTCACCATTAGGGCCAAAGAGTGCCAAAGCTATGGAAGATAAGTTTTGTGTGCTACGAGAAGCACCATCAGCAAAACCAACATAATGGTTTGATGACATCTACAAATCTAGTGGAACAGAAGGTAAGCAGAAGGAACATGTCTACAAAGCAAACAATCACAACAAAAAATCAAAATTGCACACCAATGAATTCACAAACTACTGTACAAAAGTAATTACACAAAATTCATGCATAATAAATTTTTACATAAAGCCCGTTATGGGGTTGTGATAATGCATTACCTTCGTAGTCAACTAACTCATATGTGACTTTTTGTAAGACATTTTTAACGATATATGGCACATGCCACATGGGTTCAAAATTCCTAGCGCCCAACTTATCGTTGGCTTGGTTATACAGTAAGACCAAGTCACCTTCAATGAAAATGCGTGAAGAAATAGTTTGATCAAAATGAGCTTTAGCTCATTTTTTTTGTGCCTCGATCACCATGGAAACAATAGATGGCTCTCATCAAGTCTCTCGAGATAAAGTAATTGTTCCTCTTTGGGTGAGGTATCGAGGAGTATCTTGATAGCTAATTTTAATGAAGGAATTTCACACTCAATCGGGATTGTCGCCTCTAAACCATAAACCAGCTGGAATGGAGTGAAACCAATGGTTGTCTTAGCCGATGTCCGGTAAGCCCAAAGAGTCGATAATAACATGAGATGCCAATCCTTTTTATGCTTCCCAATGGTTCATTGAAGCATAGTAATCAAAACTTTGTTAATTCCTTCAACTTGGCCATTGGCCTGTGGGTAGTAAGGAGTTGAGCTATCATGGCGAAGACCCAACTAAGTAGTTAGCTCTGCCATCATGTACTGATCAAAATTTGATCTAAGATCAGTGACGATGGCTTGAGGGATGCCAAAATGGGATGTGACATGGTTAAAGAGGAAGTAAGAAGTAGTGATACTGTCAACATTATATGTAGGCATAACCTTGGCCCATTTAGTGAAGTATTCAACGTCAAAGATGATATAGCCATGCCCCCCAGCTGAGTGAGGGTTACATGTCATGAAATCTATGCCCCATTTACAAAATGGGCCAATGGTAACGATTGGGTGTAAGGGTATTGGCGGGATGCTCTGTTTGTGGTTATAAATATGACATTCATGGCACTTTTGAACGACTAGAATACAATCTTTGAAGATGGGAGGCTAGAAATAATCGGCGCGAAGGATCTTTTGAGAAGTGACATAGCCTAACATGTGACCACCACATGCACCAGAGTGGAAGTAATTCAAGACTCATTCAACCTCTTCAAGTGTTAGACATCTACAAAGAACAGAATCAACAACGACTCGGTACACTGTATCACCAATAACACGATAAGGTTGACACTGATGTCGTATGCGATATCAGTCAGATCGAGAAAACTCAAATCAGAAGGTTTGGGTCTAAAGATAAACAATGATATATCCATACCATGGGTTGAGAATGCTGATGAGGAACAAAGTTTCATCACAAATTTGCTCATTAAAATTAGTGGAGGTGTTTGTAGAAGGAAGGGTGCAGATCAATTAGGAAAAAAATGGGTGATTTCTTTGATTTAGCAGCAGTAAACCCCAAATCAAACTCTTGCAGGATAACAATCCATTTAGGGCATTTTTCCCCGAGAAATTAACGATTAAAAATATAAGTCATGGGGTTACAATTAGAAATTATCGTGGTCTTTCGCAGAAGAATCTAATGGCAAAATATTTGAACATCATGGACTGCGGCCAAGGCAAGTTTCTCCACATGAGCATATCGAGTTTCAGTGTTAATTAGCTTTCAAATTAAATAATAAACCACATGTTCATTACCATTGTCATTATCCTGAACTAGCACCATAGCAATGGTACTGTCAGCTGCGACTAAGTATAGGAAATAATCACGATGATAGTCAGGGGGATGCAATAAAGGAGCATTAATGAGTTTTTTCTTTAAAGCATCAAAAGAGTTTTGGGAAATTTCATCCCAAATGAATGGGATTCCATTTTTGAGAAAGCGAGTAAATCCCTTAGCAAGCTCAACGTAATTCGAGACAAAGCGACATATAAAGTTAGCCTTTCCTTGCAAACTTTGCAATTGGTGGAACGACGAAGGAGGGGGAAGATTTACAATAGCCTCAACTTTTAGAGGATCGATTCAGATACCTTATTTGGACACTGAAAAACCTAAGAGCTGACCAGATTCTACGCAAAAGACACATTTATGTAGATTGAGACAGATATTATAGTGTCGACAACGTAGAAAGATTGATCGAAGGTGGTTCGGATGGTCACGACGCTTAACAAAATGAGATGGTAAGTCATCTAGATAAGGTTGAACGATGTGTTTAATGTCATGAAACGCATATGGCATTGCTCTCTGGAAGGTAGCACCAACATATTTAAGACCTAAAGGGAGCTTCTTAGAAGCAAAAGTCCCCCATTGATAGATGAAGGTTGTATTGTGTTGATCAGTGAGTAATATGTTAATATGGTTGTAACTAGAAAAACCATCCATAAAAGAGAAGATATCGCTCCTAGCGCATTCATCAATGATTTGATCAATAAAAGGAGTAGGATAGTTATCTTTAGGACACACATAGTTGATGTCATGGTCATCAACTCAAAATCGAATAGTTCCCTATTTTTTAGTAACAGGTACAATATTAGAGACCCAATTTGTCAATGGGATAGGGTAAACAAAACTAGCCTTTATAAGTTTTTCAACTTCCCCCTTAATAGGAGTGGTCTTCTTGGGATGCACGGGATGGAGTCATTGACAAATGGGATTTGCATCAGGCTACGTGGGTATTTCATGCACCACAATAGCTAGACCAATACTAGACATTTCCTCATACGACCAAGCGAAGACATCTCAAAATTCTTTGAAAACGTAAGTATAAACCCTGATCTCATTAGGAGAACAAGAAACCCCAAAGCGAATGTTCTCAACAATTACAAGTTTAATGGAAATTTCGATTGGCATGGTTACAGTAATATTTCCATATTACCTTCGGACAAAACTTCATGCACTAGAACAGGTGTTTGAAATGGGTGCATCGGGTTATGAGAAAAAAAAACTTCAAGACATGAAGGAATCTCACTTATACTTGGAAGAAACGATAACAATGATGGACATCATTCCAGGGAGTTTTGTCAAGAGACATAACATAAATAATACTCTCGTCGATGGGGAATATCTCATTCAAAGGATTCGGAGAATCCCAAGAACCAAGCCAAGGAGATTGCGAATAAGTATCTAGGTATATACTGAGAACAACATGACTTTTTGAAGCCGTCGTTGAAGCCAAGACAATGTCATGATAAGCTTGTTCTAAGGGACTTAGAGGCATAGTGTCACCAAACAAATCAACCTAATCTGAAGAAGGAATAATCCATGGGTCTGTAGAAACATAGATATTGTTGATCGAGGGAACGTGTAGAGGTGGGAGAGAAAAAGTTCCCATTAAAGCACAATCTTTGAAAATACCTACCCCCATGCTCTCATATGGAATATTGGTATTTCCCACATATGGGGCATTTCCATTTGAGGCATTGAAAGAGAAAAAAAGGCAATTGATTGACGGTGACAATTTTTCCTTCATGAGAAAAATGGAGCACCTGGAACAAAGAGGAAACCACACAAAATATGGCATGGATCCAACTTCGCCCAAGTAGAAGATTGTAATTCATATTTGTGTCTACAACTTCCACTTCTAGCTCAATAGTCTTTCCTTCCAAAGTGATGGGAAAACTTATGAGAATACCATAAGGATGGGAGCCTCTGCCATCAAAGGCCTCCAAGGTGCTCAGGGACTAGTTGAGAGGTGGAGAGCCAATAGATTTCTAAGATGAAATAGACATGATGCAGGTGGAAGCGTCTTCAACAATGACAGTCTGATGGATTGTCTTTCCCTTTATAATTACTTGAATAAAAAATGCAATCTATGAGGAAGACAAGGAACATGGTCTTCAAGATCTAAAGTAATCAAGGTTGAATCAGTAGGTTCAATGCCTCCAATAGCAGACACTAATGATTTCCGTTGCATTGGACAGGTTTGGAGAATTCGGATTATAGGATGATTTCTGAAGCACACCCTTGGGAGGTGGTCATATAATGGATTCATTATTAGGTCTCTCGATATGGAGAGGACTAGAACTAGGTGGAGCAGAAGTAGAAGGTATATCTGTAGCTTCTTTTTCCACCATCTACTTTTGAAGGGTTTGATAATATTTCAATCGAGTGGCTATAGAGATAGGTAACGAACCCATCATAATGTAAACTTGAGAACCAAATGAGGAAGAGGGTTGTGGTTGGTCTACCAACTAAATCCGTTGAGATGGGAAAGGCTCTTTCAAAACAGTCGAGGTCCCTTTCAATAAATGACTAACTTCGGCACACCAGGCACAATCCTAAGTATAATGATCTTCCTCACAAATGAGGCAAGGATATTTTGGCTTTCATTTGGAGGCATCATCAGCAGATGACTTAGGAGGATCCTGTTTCGGGGTATTGGATGTTGTTTTACCATTACCCTTCTTTTTACCTTTTGAGGCTTTATCTACCATGGTAAACTGAACGACATTGACCTCAAACGTTTTACCAAGATTCGATGGGTTTTTCGAGGGAGAATTGGAACTAGTATTTGAAATGGATTTTTTCTTCAAAGAAGCTTTGGTGGAAGTTTGGGATATTAATCCAGTTATACCATCAATAGGTGGTACATCAGGAGACTTCGAAGATGTCGGATCCAAAGATGGTCTTGGAGCATCAGGAAATTTTTTATATAGCATGCCAGATTGGGAATAAACCAAATCCAAATACTGGGCATGGGAAATAACCTAGTCCTCAGTAACACAACCATCCATTGTGATATCTTTAGCAATCTTGTTTACGAATGACTTGGTAAACCATTCGGTCAAAAACTCATCAAGGATTTCAAATTTGATTAGGCGACGCTGACGTCTCCATTCATGGACATGATCAAAGATATGGGTTGTTGTATCTTGCTTAAGAGATGTGAGAAAATGAGTACCAGTTTCATAATGAACTGGTAGTTGGAAGTGGGTGAGGAAGGCCATAGCCAAAGAGTTGAGGTCTGCATAGGTACCTCGAGGCAACTCGACGTACCATTTTGTAGCAGCACCTATCAAGGTTCGCTGAAGGAGGCGGAGACAAACATAATTGTTGACATAGGAATTGGAAGAAAACCATAAGTGATATGTCATCACATGGGCTTGAGGGTCCTCTTTAGCTTTCCCATCAAATTTGGGGAAATTTCTTGGAATTTTAGTGGGAACTACAGGCCAAAAAGGTGAATGAAGAATCAAATCATTAGTAAGCCTCGAGACATCAGGTAGTTCCAACGTCGCTAAAAATGGAAATTATGAATTAAAAGGCATATAAGGTCTTTGATAAGGCCCATTTTGCAGGTTCCAAAATTTTTGGTAAGGATTTTTCCCCCAAAATGGAGGATTTTTACCATAAGGGGCTTGATTTTTCCCCCACTGAGGGGTACCTTGACCATAAGGCAGATTCTAACTAGGGTAGGGTTGATATTGACCTGCCATAGGCTGTTGTTAACCATAAGGAGGATAAACATTATGTGTGGCATATGGATTCTAAGGTTGTTGCACCTGCTGACCCTGGTAATAAAGTTGTTGGCCTTGTTGTTGCAGGGGTTGACCTTGTGCCTGCAAAGGGGTTGACCTTGCTACTGTAATGGTTGACCTTGTGGATTCAAGGTTTATTAGGTTTTTGAACAAACTACGTTTGTTGTTGCAAAGGTTGTTGAAACTATTGCAAAGGTTTCCCCTGCTGCAGTAATGGTTGTTGAGTAGTTCCTTGAGGGATTCCCTGTGGGTTTTGGTAAGTTCCAAATGGTATTTGATCATATGCACCAGGAATAGAATTTTGAATAGGTTGCAAATGAGGTCCTATATGTGGAATATAAGGTGGATTTTGCAGTGCTTGTAAACCATGTGACACATAAGACTATTGGAGGGGTATCTGGGCCATGTAAGGTTGTTGATACTAGATATTACTTGCCCCAGATGGACCAATGGGATTAGGAATATGTTGTAGTGGCTACAACCACCCTCCAAAATTTTGGCTTAGCCTGTTTTGGAGCCTCCCTACCAACCTTCATAGTAGCTTCATCAAGTCCTCAAGCTTTAGTGTATATCTTGCTCAAAGACAGCCTGTCGATCACAGTTTGAAATTTTCCCTTCACAGGTTGCTCATTCAGACTTGGTCTAGCTGCAGGGTGAGCTGCTTGCTAGTGAAATTTATGCATTTCTGGAGGGCAACCATCCTTCCCTCCAAGAATTGTACAATTCCTTCTGACAGCCTACTGGGCTCTAGGATTGTGCAATCCTACTAGCTAACCCTCCCAGCAGGATTTACAAATTTTTTCCCATAAACAGGCAATTCAACCCAGGATTTGGGCAAATATGGGCAACAATCAGCTGCTGGGCCTAGAAATTGTGCAATACCCTTGGATAGTCAGCCCAACTTACGGTCAGGAATGCATATTTTTCTCCAGTAGTCAAGCAGTCTCAGTAGTCAAGCAGTGTCTTACATGTGTAGTTGGGTTGACTGGTTCCCTCCAGGACTGAGAAAAACAGACTTGCATGCATGGGCTATCTCTCCCAAGGCAACATGCAAAGGCATCCCTTGTTTTAGGGATCTATGTTTAGCAGTTGGAGGTTACATGCAAGGAACAATTTAAAAATCTCCCTCCAGGTGTCGCTTCCCCTATATTTGTGGCATGTGCATCACAACCTCGATGTTATCAAAACTCATCAACTAGAAGTTGCAAAGCCCATTCCTCACATCAACCTTGTAGCTTTGACATCCCACATCACATCTAGGAGTAGTCGGTACATTCAACTCAACTGTTTTAGGGTGACCTTGCTTCCGATGCCTTATGCTGCATTTTTGTCGCTTTTTGTGTATTCACTTGTGTGAGGGTTGTTTGCTTGATTTCTTTGAATGCCTGCTGTTGCTTACATGTATACTAGCTTGGCTTAGCTTTGCTTCAGTTTTCATTTCTATCTCACTATTGTTGCATGCATGAAACTATTTTGTACAAACGTTCACCAACTGGAGAACTGCCTCACCCACATGCATGTTGATCTATTTGCTGAATCTTTCATTCATGTTTTACATGCACTGTTAATCAATTCTTCTATCACTTAGTGTCACCATGCATTTCATCGACTTAATTTCTTTCAGTTGCCCATCGGTGAGTCGGGCCAACCTTGGCCCAGTCTCTGCCTTCACCAAGGTTGCATTGCGCAATATGGAGAAGGAAGGACCACCTTAATCTTCAGATTTGTGCATTCTAGCCTAGCACTGGCCTCCTAGACTAAATTGCGCATTTCTAGAGCTTAGTGGTTGCTTGGCCCAAAAATTTGCATAAATCTATCCTTGGGCCAACAATCTTTCCCAGCTAGAATCGTGCATTGTGCAATCCCAGCAGCCAACTTTCCAATTGGATTGCGCATTTTACAGTTCCAACAGTCAGTCAGTCTCCTAGGAGCTCAGACTGTGCCTCGTGTAGTCTTGGCAGTCAGTCTCCCGATCTCCCAGCTGAAATTGCACAACCTTCATGATCATTCACCCAAGTATGTCATAAGTCAGTTCTCATGTTCATTTTGGTTTTTGATTGACATATTTCTTGCTATGAGTGTTGCCATGTCTCTAGGTATTACAAGTTTTCATCTGCCTCTCAGCGGTATAGGTACAATGCTCTCCAAGAGAGCAAACATGAATACACCATTCAGAGCATGCTTGGGGATGTAGTCGATCAAGTGTCCATGGGCTTACTTACTCACGAAGACATCAAGTTGTTCGTGGATAAGGACATCAAGTAGCAACATCACAACAACAAAATCATGAATAGTAGCTGCAGGAAGCATACTGAATGCAGCGAACACAACGAATGCAAGAGGAAGGTTGTTGACAACATAGAGGCAAAGCAAAGTTGCAAGATCAAGCAAATCCACTAATAATGAAAGTAACTTTGGAGACTCGGGCTATGAAGTGACAGTGCCTCATGAAGATCACAAGTAGGTAGAAGATGGAACAAAGAAGGAGTTGCATGTGCTAAAGCAACAACTTAGGAAGAACATGATGCTGCACAGATAGTCCAATGAGTTATAGCAGGAACAGGAATAACAGTGGGTGCAACATGCACTCACGGATGTAACTGCGCCAGTACAAGTTAAGGATCCATCCCAATAGCTAACATAGAGCAAGCATGGTGAGTAGTGTTGTTGATCGCATGCAAAGGATCCAGTAGCATGCATGTTGTTCATTGCACGCATGCAATCCAACCCATTCAACACACTTACCAAGGTGAAGATAAGAAGCAAGTCCATATGGGGTTGAACATGCACTTCGGAAAGTTGATGCACATGAAAACTGACACACACTTGAAGATTAGCATGGACACTATGCATCAGTGTGTTTCCAGTTCAACCGTACCTAAGAAGACCATGCACATGTTAGCAAATGAGTAGGATGAAGGGGCCAAACCAATGCACCAATTAAAATGGAGGTAAGAGTTCTCTTCAATAAGATGTCACCATGAGGTGCATGCACACCATCATGGACGACCAAGCTTAGCATCAGCTCACCAGCTTCACCATCACAAGCATGTCAAAGAGTTGGTCTCACCACAGTGGGCCAAGTGTCATTGATGTCTTGCAAGGCTTTTGCAAGCCATGTTGTCTCACATGAGTACATGTGCATTGTAATGTTGAGTCATGTCAAGTGTAAGTCGAGTGTCAACAGTTGGATGTAACAATCATAGAGTAGGTGAAGAGACATGAGGGTAGTTGAACTGTCACAAAGGGGAATGTCAAGGATCACCCCACCCTTTGTTATAAATAGTCCCTCATAACTCATGGTATAAGCTTTTTGTCAGCCAAGCTTCTGCCAAGACTATCTTGAAGAAGGCTCGGACAATATTATAACGTGCCTTGGCTTCTCCACTACACGGAGCTAGTATATCTCTTTGGAGTAGGAAGATGTGGCTATAATGTTCCACTCAAGGGGCTAGCAGGTTTACATGGTGTATTGTATGATTGTTACTTACACTTCTTTTATAATAAGAGCCAGCACCTTTTCATGCATATGTTTCTATTGTAGTTGGATTGTTCAAGTTTCCTTAATGATATATATTGTTTAACTTACGTACTTGTGTATGAACTAATTTGTATGCAATTATATGAATCTTGTTGTTAATTTGTTGCATATGTTATTAATGTTGTCACTGTCCATGTCGACTGCTCTACCGGACATTAGGGATACCTTTCTCATGAACCTGGTTATATCAACCATCACACTCGTCTCAGATTGATCCACGAGTGTTGTTCATGTTATCTTACCTTGCATGTTGTGACTACCGCATTCATGTTGATTTCTTTGTCGGAAGTTGTGCATGTCCTTTGTGTTGTGTGTTCCTAGCCGAGTTGGGATTGATCCCTTTCAACCTGGTACTCACCTTCACCTTCCTCTCCCTTTGAAGTGTTGGAACCTCTCATACTCATTCCTTGACTCACTGCATCAGTCACACCCTTGCTACTGACAGAGTTATCTTACTTGCCTTTATGCGACATTGCGGTCAAGGCATTACCTTACATCCCAATGTTGGGACTCCTACACCAAATGGTCTGAGGTCTAATTGGCACTTCTTACCAAGGAGATCCCCTTGACATGTCATTGGATCCAGCACCATCAATATTTCTGGGCCTAGAAGGAGGGCCTGATGACAAGCAATGTCTTCTCATCCAGTTTTGAACCTTTGCATATCTTTGATGGAGTCTTGCATTCTTCTTCCCTCGAGGTGTTTTTCAAATCGTGAAGATGTCTCCATCTCAGGGAATATTTTCAATCTCTTGTCCACTCACACGTATGATGGTGAAGGTGAAGTGGCCTGGCCTGAGCACTTACATAACTTTCTTTCCATGATTTTTGAGGAAGATGAGTTTACTAATGAACATGTTGGTCTACTGCTTGCATTCACACTTTGTGAATCCCTATTTTGTTGAGTGCTCAGCCTACCAGCTAACATCGTGCACTCATGTGAGCACTTCTGTGATCTTATTGAAGACACGTTCCATCATTTTGATCTAGACCATCTTGACTGTAAACTATTACAACAATGAAGGGCTCCACATGAATCCGTTATTGATTTTTGGTAGCACTTCTGTGACTTACAGTTTCAAGATCTGAGGAGCGAGATGAAGTTTGCTTATCTTTGGGACCGGTTCGAGTAGTGTCTTAAGAAATCAGCCCATCCCAAGAGGAAGCTTGATATCAAGCATCGCTCAACATTCTTAATTGATGGGACTACACAATCTCATGTGGGAGAAGGCACTGTCTTAACGGATTGTTTGCCTCCCTCTCATTCAACAGTTCCACCATCGACCTATGATGTTGAGGATCATGTTCACACACATGTTCAACCTTCACACCCTCCCGACATCACTCTACACAATTTTTGCACAGATTTGGTTGTGAGTTCTTCGAGTTCTCATATGCATTCCTTTTTTTGACCTCTATCTTTGCACTTAGGTGTTCCTCTAGATGATTTTGTCTTGTCTTCATCCATTCCAGATTCTCCACTTGTTGTGAATGAGGAAAAACCCACTGATGGAGTTGGTGTTGCAAAAACAACATGTGTTGTCATTCATGAAGAGTATTAATGGGAGCTTGAGCATCAACACTCGGCGAAGGATGACTCCCTTCCATTCGAGCCCCCTCTGTTCTTTCCTAACATCGTTGGTGAACCTGCCATCCATGATTTTGCATGTGTATCTTCATCTACGGATGCATCCATTTTTTATATTTCGCAGGACACACCGTATGTTAGCCCATCATACAACAACAGAGAGGACAAATCAATCATTGAAAATCCACTTGATCTTTCATCCACTCTTTCTTGAAATGCAAAGGGTGAACATCCTTTCTTCTCATCTACCCCTCTATGTGATTCGTTGAGTCATGAGGATGTCAACCAACATCCTAAATTTTCTGATCTTGGTTGTCGTGATCTCTTCACCTCATCATCCGATCACGATGTTGATTCACTCATTGTTAATCCATCTAAGCCAATGGTTTACGAAGATCCATCTGTCAACAAAATCGAAACCCCACAGACTGTCGAGGCACTTTAGCCCAAGCTGATGGTTATGTCAGGCCCTCGTTGTCCTGAGGTTGGTTTTGCTTCCGATCAGGAAATTTTTCAAACACTCAAGTCTCCTCATCAATCATCTGTATGCACTCAAGATCAATCTAAAACTTAGATCACACTTCCTCCACTCGAACTACGTGATCCCATTGCTCATGCATTGGAGGAGTCTTATATTGCAAGCACTTGTGTGTGATGCAAGTTATCTTTTTTTCTTTCGTTTGCTTGCATGTCACAGTTAAGAGTGTGCTTGTGCTTCAAAGTTGCATGTAGTGTCACACAACACCATGTTAAGTCCACGTACTATCCGTCATGTACATGCACTTACTTATGTCCCATGGGCACTTTGAAACATGAAGTGTGGTTGTCTTCACGATTATATCTTTCTTGTATGCTAGTCCACACAAATGGGTTACTCACGGACCAAGCCTTCACCCACATGGGTCTACCAATGCGTCGGTGGTTGCATTGGAAGTATCACTTCACTTGATTAGGCCCTTGCACTGTTAGTGTAGGAGTAGGAGTAGTGTTTTCTTTCAGTTGTTTCCTTTCATGCTTGTTTTCTTACATGCTTTGTTTGCTTGTTTGTTTTCTTTCTTGTTTGTTTACTTGTTTTTCTTTGAGTTTCGCTTCTGCTCTTTCTTTTCTTTGTTTATTTTTAGTTCGTTCACTTGTTTCATTCATAGGATAGTTTGCATGAAACTATGTGTGACTCATGAAATGAGTTGGGTAAAGTACAAGAGAGTTTTTACAACTATCACTACTTGGTTATTTTTCATCTTGCCTCTGTATCATGAACTTGTTACTCTTAGTCCATGATACATCGAAGGAAAGTACATACTCTTCGGAGTGAACCTTAGTGTAAACATAATGCTTGCGCGCTAACTAGTGTCACCTTCTCTAGTCGATTGTTTTTGGGTTAACCCTTTTCAACTCAGTCAAGTAGAGTAAGGTGAGGGGGAAAACCTTAATAGGCATGTCAGAGATACATTAAACTAGTTCTTTGTTGGAAAAACCTCTTTTTCTCTCAATAAGTCAGGATCCCTCTTCAGCCTCTGAAATGAATAAGTCCTATTCACTGCGAAAATGAAAAATGAAAAAAAATCGAAAGTCAAAAAATTCAAAATGAAAAATGAATAAGGCGAAAGAAGAGAAAGGCTTCCTGCATAGGGAGGTGATGCAAGCAACTCTGCTAGGGTACTGACCAGGCTCGCTGGCAGCAGAGGCATGCTTATGTTCCTATGTGACTCCACCGGGGTACTGTCCAGGCCTGCTGGCAGTGGAGCAACACTAGAGATGAAACTTAGACTCTGACGACTATACTACTTGTGCACTTATATACCACTCAACCCCAATTGAAATAACTGTGTTGCTTTGGGTTCGAATGTGTGTTAATCGACCAAGAGTATAGCAGATACTACATCTTACAATCAAGCTAGTGTGAAGCCAAGACGAGCTGAGAGCTGAACAATACTTCTGGAGGCATTAGACTTTATTTTCACGAACAAAGTCCATTCAGAGAGCTGGAGTTCTACCAATGTGTCACCAAGTGTTGTAGCAGCTACAACTACCGTCCAAAATTTTGCCTTAGCCTGTTTTGGATCCTCCCTACCAACCTTCACAGCAGCTTTCCTTGCTTTGTCAAGTCCTCAAGCTTCAGTGTCTTTCTTGCTCAAAGGCATCTTGTTGATCATAGCTTGATCTTTTCCCTTCACAGGCTACTCATTTGGACATGGTCCAACTGCAGGCTGAGCATCTTACCAGTGAAATTTGTGCATTTATGGAGGGAAACCAACCTCTCCTCCAGGAATTGCGCAATTCCCTCTGATAGCTTACTGAGCTCCAGGATTGTGCAATCTGCCAGGCAACCCTCCTAGCAGGATTTGCAAAATATTTTCCCATCAATAGGTAGTTCAGCCCAAGATTTTTGCAAATCAGGGTAGCAGTCAATTGCTGGGCCCAGAAATTGTAGAATCCCCTTAGGCAGTCAACCCAACTTACAATAAGGAATTTGCATTTTTCTCCAATAGTCAAGCAGTCTCTTGCATGTGTAGCTGAGTTGACTGGTTCCCTCCGAGACTGAGAAAAATATACTTGCATGCATGGGCTATCTCTCCCAAGGTAGCATGCAAAGGCATCCCTTGTTTCAGGGATCATGTTTAGTAGTTGGAGGTTACATGCAAGGAACAATTCAGAAACCTCCCTCCAAGTGTCACTTCCCATAGATTTGTGGCATGTGCATCATAACCTTGATGTTATTAAACTCATCAATCGGACGCTGCAGAGCTCATTCATCACATCAACCTTGTAGCTTTGACATCCCACATCACATCTAGGAGCAGTTGGCACATTCAACTCAACTGTTTTGGGGTGAGCTCGCTTCCCATGCCTTGTGTTTCATTTCTGTCACTTTTTGTGTATTCGCTTGTGCGAGGGATGTTTGGTTGTTTTATTTGAACACTTGCAGTCATTTACATGTATACTAGCTTTCCTAGCTTTGTTTTAGTTTTCGTTTCTATCTCACTACTGTCGCATGTATGAAACATTTTTGCATGGATGTTTTCCCAATCGACGAGTTGCCTCACCCACATGCATGTTGATCTATTTGTTGAATCTTTCATTCATGTTTTGCATGCACTGTTCATCACTTATGCTATCACTTAGTGTCTCCATGCATTTCATCGACTTACTTGCTTTCAGTTGCCTCTTGACGAGTTGGGCCAACCTTGGCCCAGTCTCTGCCTTCACCAAGGCTGCATTGTGCAATCTAGAGAAGGAAGGCTCACCTTCCTCTCTAGATTTGTGCATTCTAGCCCAACACTAGCCTCATGGACTGAATTGTGCATTTCTGGAGCTCAGTGGCTACTTGGAACAAAAAATTACGCAAATTTGTCCATGGGCCAGCAGTCTTTCCCAGCTGGAATCGCGCATTGTGCAATCCCAATAGCCAACCACCCAACTGGATTGCACATTTTGCAGTTCCGACAGTCATTCAGTCTCCCAACAACTTAGACTGTGCCTTGTGTAGTCTTGGTAGCCGGTCTCCCGACCTCTCGGTCAAAATTGCGTAACCTTCTTGATCATTCACCCATGTATGTCACAAGTTCGTTCTCATGTTCATTTTGGTTTTCGACTGACAGATTGCTTACTATGAGTGATTCCATATCTCCAGGAATCACAAGTGTTCATCTGCCTCTCTAATCTGAATTTGAAACTACTTGAAAAAGGTTTGCAAGGTATTCAATTCAGTAGTAAACATGTTTAAAAGATTCCCATGTCTTGCAGTAAAGAAACAAATGAAATTTTCAACTGTTCATGATCCATTCAAGCATAGCAGAATTATTTTCTTTTACTTTTTAACACATTAAAATGAATTTGTTCTGCAAAATAAATCAACCACAGATGCAAAAGAAGTTGATGAAGCAGTTCACCCCTCTTGGGCTACGTCTGCTGGGTCCAAGGCTCCCAAATGGGCCTGTCCTCGTTTTAATTAAATGCTCAAAATGAATTTACAGCTGAATAGAAGTCTCTATAGATGAAATAGATTGTAAAATCGGATTCAAAACACTTGAATCCTTTAGGATTGACTGCTGGTTCACCTCCAATGGATACCTGCAACCTGAAACAGTTCTCACAAAACTAGGCCCTGGTGGCTCCTAGAACTTCCACGGCTCCAAAACCTATGCAAATGACCTCTGATGGTTGAAATACCTCTGCCAATGGCTTCAGAACATCCAAAATACCCAAAATCAAAAACAAATTCGTCCAAAACCACCTTTCCTAGCCAAAGTAATGGCCATTTAATGATTCCCTCCAGTTTAGCCTAAAAGAACTCCAGCTAACTGTAGTTGGGGCCAGTTAGCCCCGCCAATTATGGAAGGACCGCCCAAATTTTGCGGTCCGCCAAGAATCCCACCAATCTTAACTGCAGTTAATTAATGTGACCGTTGGTTAGCTCCGTGGGTTTAGGGATAAGGCTTGGTTCCTCGGCGGAGGTCGTATGGAGGCGAGGATGGCCCTTAGGGGCTGGCCCCTTTCGTTGCTGCCTGTAAGAAATTTCAAACTTTAAAAATAAATGCCACCACCGATATAGCAAACAATGCTCTTGTAGCCTAACGGTAAGGCGTTGGGCTTGTGGCAGGCAGGTCATGGGTTCGAAACTTGCCAATGCAAAACAAAATTTTACAATGCGCCCAAACCTGATGTTGACGTCATCCTGGGCCACGTGGTAGCCTCTGAGCTTGCCACATGGTGGCCTCTGATTGGCCTTCCCAAAAGGAATATTCCATGGAATATTCCAAGGAATATTCTGTGGAATATTCTTTTTTTTTATTTTTTTTTGAAAATTCAAAAATTAAGGGTTATTGGGCGATTTTGATTTTGACATAACTTTCACATACGGCGACCATTGTTCGAACCATTTACGGTGCCAGAATAAGGAGGATGATCTCTATCCATTCATTTAGGTTCAAGCCAGTTCTGAGCACTTTCAGTTTTGAGTATTTTTTGACACTTGGGACATGAGCCCCATTGGGAAGCTTTTGGACCCCAAAAGCCTTCAACTACCTCTTAAAGAGGTGAGGGTACAGCACCCTCACTTTGTCCACCTCCATCCACTTTGCCTTGTTCGGTTTGCTGCCTTTGAAACCAACCTGAACATAATCTACATTGCCCCTCCTTGAAGTGCGTGTCCTTTTGTCAAGGATTGTATCTTCTTTCAGCTCATCTAAAAATTCTAGCGAGAAAACTTCTATAGATGGCAGTTGAACAACACTTTCATGATCAGCGGTCAAAGGAGGTTCATACAAACGTAAGTTCTCCACATTAACAACTGAATACATTTGCATGTAGGAAGGCAAATCTAATTGAAAAGCATTATTTCCAACCTTCTTGAGGATTTTGAATGGACCATAATGAATAGGCTTCAACTTTTTACCTTCTCCTTGCATCCTTTCCTTACTAATGTATAGCCATACCTCATCCCCTTCTTGAAACTTATGATCGACTCTATGCTTGTCGTGTCTTTCCTTGTACTTGCCTTGACTCTTCTCAAGCTCTTCTTGAATTTTCTGATGTATTTGCTGAATTATTTCAATGAATGAATGAGCTTTATCAATATCACTATGTCCCTCAATGGCAACATCTTTCTCAAGAATGAAATCAAGAGGCGATTTTGGAAAGTAACCAAAACAAGCTTCAAACGGTGAGGTGTTTGTGGAAGAGTGCTTGGCACGGTTGTAAGCATGCTATATGTAGTGCAAATGTTCATCCAAAAGCTTGGGATGCTTGCTGCAATATCCTCTCAAGAGGTGCACAATGGTTCTGTTCACAACTTCGGTTTGTCCATCTATTTGCGGATGGAAAGCAATACTTTTCTTCAACTTTGTGTCCATCATCTCCCATAGGTTGGATCAAAAATTCCCCACAAATCTGGAATCTCTGTCACTAATAATGGAAGTAGGCAAACCAAAGTGAATCCATACATGATGAAAAAATAATTCAGCAGTTTGTTCAGCATTTATAGTTTTCTTACAAGGCATAAGTATACACATTTTGCTGAAACGATCAACTACTACATATAAATAATCATGCTGCTTTCTAGATTTTGGCAAACCTCCTACAAAATCCATAAAGATGCTCTCCCATGGTCTAGAAGGTACCGGCAAAGGAGTATACAAGCCAAGCTTCCTATTACTAGG
>APFE031596239.1:0-19967 GCA_000404065.3 Pinus taeda | reverse complement strand
TTAAATGTTTTGTATATTTATTTAAATTTTTTATTTTTAGATTTGTTAGATTTTTTTTATTTTGGTCAATATAAACAAAATTTCAATATTTTTTTATGACTACTAACAATATTATATATTATATTTGACACAAAATTTCGATATTTTTTTATGACTACTAACAATATTATATATCATATTTGACTGCAGAATGACCCTCTTGACTCAATAAATATTGAAATTTTTTATCATAATAAATGTCATATTTCCAAAATTTAAATATATAAAAAATAAAAAAACAAACTGTTTACCAATCAAGATTGATATATTTTTATACTAGCATTCGCAACCGATGTTGCAAAGTAAACGCCGTAAGGCATAACTATGGGTCTTAAGGCATAAATATAGGTCTTAATGGGATATCTTTTTTATCAATAATTGATTGCTCATAGATTCTGGGGTCATAGGATGCCGAGGGATGAGCTGCTTCTGAGTAAGAGGATTGAGAATGAGAAGAGAAATCACATTTTTTATATGTCGTAGCACTTATTGCACCCAAATTTAGGAGTTAAAAAACCTCATATCCTTGAAAAAGTTCTGCTTCAAAATAGGATGCATTGTCTGTGATTATGCCTATGGTGGTCATATAAAAAAACAACAAAGAAAAGCCTCAAAGATTACATAATGGCTTTAGATCCCAAATGGACTTGACAATCTTCATATAATGGATTTGGTGTATTTTGCATGCCACAATACTTAGGATTGAAGCATAGACCTGTTTGACTATACACATGGTGAGACTCATTTACAATCTATATCAGAGGAATCATACCCAAGGCCTTTCCAAATTCAATTACTATTTATAATGTTGTGCCATTAATATTGCCAATAAGTGTTGGAAAAAATTATGGTGTCACATGAAAAATTATGCATCTCAAACATAGCATTTAAAGTGCAACAAAACTTGTTTTTAATTTGATTGAAGTTCCATTTACATCATGCAATCAAATTGTTATCTATAAAACCCTATCCCTATCGTTAATACAAAATCACATGATTTACATTGTATATATCCTTTTTTGACCTTTAATTACTTTCTCTTTTTAAAGTTGATGTCAAATTATATTATGTTATGTGGACATGAAATATTATATTTTATTTGCAACCCATAGTGAGTGAATTCTTTGTAATATCAAGAACAAATATACTTATCATACTAAGATTGAGATTATACATGTTTTATAAAAAATTTAATTAATTAAAAATAACTCAACATGCATATTCAGTTTTCATTTTCGTTTTATATTATACCAAATATTGCTTTTAAAAATTTTTAATTTTATTTTTTTATTTTAAATTTGATAATAAATGTTTATTAGCTTCTACCAATCCATATGTTAAACTATTCCAAAATAAATAAACCTAATTAACTGAAGTACTACAAAAAGTTTAGGGTTTAAAAAATTTGCATTCCTTGAAATAGAATTTTGTGAAGCAAAAGGAACTACTTACGCTTAGTTACTTCTTGATGACTTAAAAAGAATACAATTGTTTGTTTAAATATTAATCCTCATAATAAGGTTACATGGAAATAAAAACCATACTTATAAAGAATGAAAACCATACTTATAAAGAATGACAGACATCTTGATGACTTAAAAAAGAATTCAATTGTTTGTTTAAATAATTAATCTTCATAATAGGGCCACATGGAAATAAAATGTTGGAAGATATTAATTCCAACTACTCTCTATTAATGCAGTAGCTAGATTAATCTAGAGGAATACAACGAATGTTTAAAGTACAGGTTCGGCGGGTCATCAACTATAGTTGGCTTTGAGCGGCTACAGTGGGTGGATTTAGGTAGATAATAAATAACTGTAGGTGAATAGCTGTAATGAGTTTTGTATAAATGTATGTGCCTTGTAATGTAATAAACAAGCTCATTTTATGAGTCTTCCAGTTTCTAAGTTGGTATCAGAGCTGAGGGTTTCGGCAGAGTGGAGAGCTCAGGAGTGTGGGCTATTTTGAGTTGTGAGAGGTCACCCTGTGGTGCTGTGTGCGCGGTCCAGAAGATAGACCTGAGGCGGGTTGTGAACTTCGAGTGCTGCCTGGTTGAGTGTGATCGTTATGGAGTGACTCTTCATTTTTATGGTGAATCGGTGAGGTGTGGTGTTGGTGATAGTTTCACTTTGAGGCAGAGTAGCAATGTGAGCAGTGAACATGGAGCTGCACTAAAAATAACATTGTTCAAAAGCGTGGTAGAGGTGTGAGCAGATAAGTGGGTTGCAATATGTGAAGCAGTGTTAAAATTTTGGTGAGCTTTTAAAGTGTCGAGGGAGAGATGATTGTGGAGTTTTGGTGAGGTTTCGTGACTTGTAGAAGTTCGAACAAGTTTTGTTAATGTGTGCACATCGAGGAGGAGATTTGTGTCTTCGTCAACTACTCCCTGTTGGTGGTGCCCGGTGTTTGGAAGGTGTTGGGCGATGTGTTCCAAGCCAAGAAGGAGCGAAAGAAGCGTTGATGTGTGAAAGTGATCAAATATTGATTCTGTATCTATTGTTGAAGGCTCATTGCCGCCATTGCCGCCTACTATAACATAAGGGCGAGATGCGAAAATCGCTATATTCGCTTAAACAACTGTGAAGTTGTTCCTGCTATATGTTATTTTGTAGAATCCCGTCCTGCTGTTAGAGTGAGCACTGTTGCCCCATTTCAGAGCAAGTAAAAAAGTCTTTGTGCCTACGTTCAGTTTAAAGCAGTTGAGTTTGAAGTTCTGTGTGTAGTGTTTAGTCTTTGAGTCTCCGCTCTCTCTGATATGGGATCTGCTGCGTGTGGAGTCACAAAGTGTATTTTGAAATCTTGCCTTGCATGTTGTATTGTGCCTTCTGATATGTTGTTGGTGTGGCCTATTGTGTGGACTTAGTTGGTGCTGATTGTGGAGTAAAAGCTTGTGGCTTGGCATAGCCTAGTAGTTGAATTTTCTCTAATGGCAATAGTTGTAGAAGAATATGAAATGCTTCAACCAACAATAGATTTGAATCAGCAAGAAGAATTTGAAGACACTGATGCAATATTGAAGCGATTAATGCCAGTTTTGCCAATTTTCTCAGGTAAAAATTTTAAGCTTTGGGCAATTAAAATGGAAGGATTGCTTGGTTCAGTAGATTTATGGAAATTTGTCCAAGAAGCTTCTATGAATTTGGATGATAAGTGTAGAAATGCAATAGCATTGTTTCTCACCATATCAGCTTTAGATGAAAATATTTTGTCTAATATTTTGTATGAATTTGGTGAAATATGTGATGCAAAAATATTTTGGGATATTCTTGAAATGAAATACAGTATGGAGGGTAGTGAGAAAGCTAAAATTGTTGAAGGTGTTGTTGCTAAAAGTGATTGTGTTGAAAGCATCATAGCTGGGATTAAGGGTGAAAGTATGTCCTTAACTAACAATAAAGTATGTGATATTACGGAAATTCCATGTGATGCAGAAACATATGAAGTTAGATTTGATGACAATTATGTATCCCATGATGATTGGTTCAATATGATGCATGAAAAGCATCTGAGTTGTTGTTTGGTGAGAAGAGTTGCCTACCTCCATACACAAATCAAATGTAGGACAACATGTTTGCAACAACAGAATTGACGAAAGAGGTTGAAGACATGAATCAACCAACAAAGAAAAATGAATCAAGCAAAGCTCTTTCGAAAGAGCACAATGACAAAAATCAATATGGTTTTGAATCTAACGTTGTTTCTGAGTGTGCAGATATTGACAATCAGGAAGAAGCAACAAAACATGAATTAGATTACCTTGTTCTGGATCTTGCATTACATCCCAATCCGGAAAAGGTTGCTGATAAGGGGCAGAGGAATTCTTTTAGTAAAGTCAGAAAGGTGAAGTTGAAACTACATCAGCAAAGAAAAAAGAACAAGCATGGAGCCTTTAATAAGAAGGCAAAAATGAAATGTTTTGTTGTAAGCCTAGCTGAGACATAGACCAGCAGACATATCAATTAAGAGTATGTTTGTTATATAGTTGGAATTAAGGGGGAGTGTTGGAAGGTATTAATTCCAACTACTCTCTATTAATGCAGTAGCTAGATTAATCTAGAGGAATACAACGTGGGTCATCAACTATAGCAGCTACAGTCGGCGAATTTAGGTAGATAATAAATAACCATAGGGGAATCGCTGTAATGAGTTTTGTATAAATGTATGTGCTTTGTAATGTAATAAACAAGCTCATTTTATGAGTCTTCCAGTTTCTAAGTTAAAAACCATACTTATAAAGAATGAGAAGCATCGGCTGCCAAATAATTCGCCAAAGTGAACCTTCCTAAAACTTTTTTTCAAGGCATCCGCTACCAAATAATCTGCCAAAATGAGACTTCCTAAAACTTTGTTTTTTAAGTAATTAAAATTTTTCAATTAATTAAATAAGAATACAACTGTTTGTTTAAATAATTAATCCCCATAATAGGGCCACATGGCAATAAAAACCATACTTATAAAGAATGACAGGCATCAGCTCCAAATAATCCGTAAAAATGGGCCTTCCTAAAACTTTGTTTCAAGGCATCAGCTGCCAAATAATCCGCCAAAATGAGCCTTCCTAAAACTTTTTTTCAAGTAATTAAATATTGTCCAATGATCTAAAATAAATATCCAGCAACAAATATATTTTCTATAAATAAAACAAAATACTGGAAAACAACCATCACAAAGCAAAAAAAAAGAACTTACAGAGTACGTTGCCCGGTTGATGCCGAAAAATATTCTATTTCAATTTATTATGAAATACCCTGTTCGTGAAACCATTAAAAATACCTTTTGCAATACCCTAAACTAAAGTTGACCTTGCAAGGCTACAGAGATAAAATACTGTTTATATTATAAAATACTGTTTATATTAGTGATAAAATTATATTTTTATGAGATAAAACTGGTAAGAAAAATATATACAAGTCGAATTTCAATTTTAGTGCAACAATAACAAGTAAAGTAGAGGAGACAACTTCTCCTCCATTTAGCTAAAGTAATGAGAATCTTCGAACCATGTTCCTGGGGATCAATCTCAACAACGAAATCATATTCGAATGGACAAAAAAACATATTCAACGAATTTGGACCACTAAAAAAATCCGTGTCCCAATTTGCCGATAAAACTAGTTCAAAAATTCTCGGTCTCAATCAGCTAATTAATAAACGAGTCAATGAAAATTATCCACTTCAATAGCTAAATGAATGAAACTAACCATTAAAAAAAATCTCTATCTCAATGACATAATCAGATCCGGCAGACCTGAATTTTTTTTATTATCCATCAACTCCGAAATGACATGTGCGTTAGCTAAGATATTAAATTATGATCGAGATTTTCCTGTTAGATGTTTGCATTCATAGAATTGGCACAGTAAATGGCTACGGCAGAAGATCCCGAATCGAGTGATGGTACCACACCAATAGTACAATTGGAGGATAGCATTTACGCAAATGAGAGAAAATTCGATCAAATCTGTTTGTTTTGGCAATGCCTCCCTTTATTGCAAGCAAATTCGTTAAAATCTAATTATTTTGGCGAGGTCTTCCCCTTATTGCAAGCAATGTCAATCAATTCGATTAATTTGGCAAGGGTTTTCCATTAAGAAAATATTTGAACAACGTTAACGCCCTGGACAGTTGAAATTCCGGAACTTCATGCACTGCTCCTCTTAACGGTGGCAAATGTCAAACCCTTGTAAATCACAGTGTATCCGCCGACCTGCACCATTAATGGGAATACAGATCAAATCAATATTATCATCAGGATTTTATCGGTAAAACTAATGTGGCTGATTTGATTCTTTTACCTCGTCGCCATTAACCCACGGGTACCATGGATACAATTATAAAATTATTATATAAATTAAAAAATAAAAATGAAACTATATACATTAATTAAATAATAAAATATATAAATTAGATGCAAATTATCATAAATATATAAATTAGATATATACATTAATTAAATAATAAAATATATAAATTAGATGCAAATTATCATTGTACATATTATTAACAAATAATAAATTATATAAATGGGATACAAATTATCATTCTACAAATTATTAACCAATAATGCATGTAGTTATGTAACTATGATATCAATAAATTAGCAATTGTAATTAAAATTCTCTTATATCATAACTGAAAACAAAATTGTTTTATTTCATACCTGTAAACAATTATCCACAACCCACTTGCAATTAGTTGACGATAAATTGGTAAGACCGTTGAAACAGAATCCGCCCAAGGCAGAACATCACTGGTACGTAGTCACATGAAACTATGTTTCAGCAGTAAAGTGATAAATTCCAAACGATTCGAAAATTAAATTTGCCACAGTAATTGATATCATTAACTAGGTTTAAGTCTAAAGATTGGTACCTGCACGAGGTCCAGCTATAAGGTATGTTTGTCACATTTGCATGTATGGCTTTCTGAACATCTGGGCTATTAAGATACGTGTAAATGTAGTGATACCTGCAAGGATCATATCTTGGTATTTCTGCTTCTTCTTGCTATTTACACATCAACCATAAGGAAAGCATACAATTCTTCATTTGGAATAGAACAAAAACCCAGTTAAAAAGTTTAGATTTCACGGCATCGCTTAAACGCGTATTTTTTCTAGAAACCAAACAATTCGCAAGTTACTCGTTCGTTTATCGCCAGTTTTCATATAAGTGGCCTGACAGAAAATAATAAGGGTGCGGAGTTGTCTACGTTGAAGTGGTTTCTCTTAAAACTGTCAACACTTTCTCGACTCCTCCTTTCATGGTTTCTTTGTGCGGTTTAGATTTCTTAACATTCGCATTGTATTAAGAATTAACATTACCACCATTAGACAAGAGCTCTGAAATCTACGGTCCTCGAAGTCAAGTCGTCAATAACTGAACCAGAGTGATGCATCTCCTATCCGTCCTGCGTGACTACACAATCAAAGAGACGTGGAGAGCATCAAGATTGTGGGAGAGCATGAATCCCCAGGGAAAGTAGTTTGTATGCAACCGTCATGACATTCAAATCAACGGATCATCTTAATTCAATCGTCTAACAAAATATCTAATGGTACAAATTATGACACAGAGGCATCTAGGATAGTTGATTCCAGAGGGAACGCCTTATGGCGTAATAACGCGTTACAGCGTAAATATTGGAATATTTTTAAAATATTTATAATATTCGAATAAATTTTTTCACATTTTTGTAAAAGTTTTCAACCCTTCCGTTAAATTGCTCTGACTCATTTCAAAGTTAATTTTCCACTCCTTTTAAATTTAAGAGGGTATGGCCACGGAGAATTGGCGGGCAAACCAGACACCGATAACATTCCGTTACCAGCACAGTAGAGCAGAGCTGCAGGAGGCGAGCCTCAACATTATCTCATCGATACTGGTAGTACATTGTAGAGTTAGACTCAGGCAAAGATGATGAAGCGATTATTCAATTTCAAGAAGAAGAAAGTGACCCCTCCTCCTCCTTCTGTGGAAGAGGCCTCTGAAAAGGTAAGCGTTTAAGCAATTAGTACATGTATAATGTAAGCTGCCATGGATGATCCGACGAAGTTGCTCTCCAGTAGCTATGATAGAGTCCACTGTGTAATTTTTCTTGTTCTTGTTGGGGCAGATGAATAAGAGAGGCAATGTGATTAATGAAAAGATCAAGAAATTGGACGTGGAGCTCTGCATATACAAAGAGTAGCTCAAGAGGACCAGACCGGGTCCTTCTCAGAACGCTATCAAAGCACAGGCTATGCGCGTCCTCATGCAGAAAAAAATGTATGTGTATATGCTCTGCATTTTGAACATTTGCGTGGGTTTTAATCTATTCAAGATTAATATGTTTTAATGTTTTAATCACGAAAATAAAATTATTCACAGGTGAATTTTGAGAATTGAACACAAAATGTAGAATTGAGCTGTGCCTGAAGGGTTGTTTGGTGGGTGGCAATTTCTTACCCATGGGTTTGGGGGATCGAATCCTGCTGGCAAAAAAAACAGAACTCATAAGCTAAGGTGGATTTCCCAAGCTGTGTTGTTTGGGGGGTGGGGTTGGGGGTTCGAATTCTGTTGGCAAAGGAAACACAGACTCATAAGCTAAGGTGCTTGTCCCACGCTTCAGTTACCTTTTAACATGACAGGGACAAAATCACCGGGGACTTGCATTGAATAACATAGCTTATGAGACACATTAGGGCGGAGCAGACCACAGCGATAATGAGACTCTAGTGGATGGGTTAATATTCCAGCAACCTCACCAGTGAACCAATTCCCTATTCACATTGGAACTCTGGTGGATGGGTTTGATCCCATTGGCACATGAAACATAGACTTTGAAACTAAGGTGGTTGTCCCAGGCCTCTGTTACCTATTAACATAACGAGGACAAATCACTGGTGAGTTGCAGTCAAACTCATACCTTTTTGAGACATTATATTAGGGGGAACAGACCACAGTGAGGATGGAACACAGTGGATGGGTTAATACTCCATCAACCTCGCTAGTGAGCCAAAACCCCATTTACATTGACTTGCTCATGTCACACCAAGTCTTCACCTCTCTGGGCAGCTCCTGACAAACAGATTTTGCACGAGGAGAAACCTTGCTGCTAATACAACTACTAAAACAAGCTATTAAATACGATAAAGATAATGCCCCATATATATCTAGCAATACGAATTACATCACAAATCATTACAGCTAAGCTGCTAACAGGTTTACAATGATGCTGACAGATGGAGCAGGACAATCTAACTATCTGCCTGATTATTCTACCATACTCTGCTACAACAATGAGGAATGGAAAAGCAAACATTAACCGCAACAGATCAATTACACAGCAGAGACTCCATGATAAAAAAAACTGTAAATTTATTTATTAATGGGAGTTTACAGATATTACAATTCATCTTGTGCCCTGGCATGGGCATCAAGGATTTGATGCTCCGTTCTTATTCCTGTTTTTTCTGCATCTTGCAATGACAACAGACTTCCTTCCTCTTAGGTGTGTCTCTAATTGCCTGTGCTGTGTCCTCCTGACTGCATCCTCCTCATCTCCCACTATCCATCTGCCTTTTAACGTACACAAGATTGTGGGAGAGCAACCGATTAGCTATCCAAAGCGAAACGCACCGCAAATAAACACGTTTGAATCCCCAGGGAAAGTAGTTTGTATGCAACCGTCATGGCATTCAAATCAACGGATCATCTTAATTCAATCGTCTAACAAAATATCTAACGGTACAAATTATGACACGGAGGCATCTAGGATAGTTGATTTCAGAGGGAACGCCTTACGGCGTAAATATTCTCTAAATGAAAAAAAATATAGAAAAAACAAAAATGAAAATACATATTTAATTAATTTTAATTAAAAGTATTATAAAACATCAATGTTGGGTTGATATTACAATGTAGTGTGAATTCCAACAAAGATTTATTGGAAATGCATCTTTAAATTGGGTACCCTAAAAGAAGTTTGGGCCTCATGAGATTTGATCCTTCTAGCCTACTTAGTAGATCTTTAATTAAAATGAATTTATACCATGAGATGTATTATAAAATCTTTAAATACTTATTATGGATTGATGTTTATTAATACTTATCAATCATTTAATTTATAAAACTATAATAGTATATGTTTTTAACAAAATTTGATAGTTTATCCAAATACACCGTAAAACCTACAATTTCATTTGGGCTAAATGTCATTTACGATCTTTCAGATTTAAGTGGAATCATCAAATACAATCCCCAAACTTCAAAACTAAAATATATACATTTCATTTATATATTCCTTTCCTGATATATACATATATTTCCACATTCTTATTTTCATTATTAAAATATAAGAATTTAATCTAAAATCACTAAGTAAAATAATAAATCTAAAAAAATATGAAAATTTAATTAATGATATTTATTTTTTACTTTTAATTATAAATATATTTCTTTCTCTTTCTTTTTTCACATTTCTATTTACATTATTAAAACATTAAAATTTAATCTAAAATTACTATGTAAAATAATAAATTCCAAAAAAAAAAAAAAATCCCATCAATAATATTTATAAGATAATAATTCATTTTGCAAAATAACCAAGGAATATGAATATGAAGTGAAGTTAATGCCAAAAATCTCAAATTGCTTATTAACTCTAAGATACAAAAAGCCCAAAAATCTAGATTGCGAGATCCTAAATATAGATATCTTAAATATAGATTATGTTGCTAGTGGGTGTACTTCGATGGTGTTTGTTAAGAATATGCAACTTTTAAGGAAAATTCGTTTAATCCATATGAGAGATCTTCATGGCAGAGGAACTATCTTTGGTCATTACTAGAAGTAGTGAAAGAAAAAAGAAAAGATATTAGGTAAATCTAGATTTTTGGCGATTCTCAACTAATAACCAAATGGACTATCTTTCAAATCAGTACTGAGAGCATTTGACTTAGACTTCTTTTACAAACCTTTCAGAATCTATGCAGTGTTTTGGTTGACTATCCTTTAAATCCATTGTCAAAGAACTCAACATACAACAATTAAACTATCAAATCTAAATTATATACATTTCATTTTTATTTCTTTCACTCTTAAATATAAATATCTTCCTTTCCTAATATATAAATATATTTCCATATTCTTATTTACATTATTAAAAGATGAAAATTTAATCTAAAATCACTAAGAAAAAAAATAAATCTGAAAAATAAGAAAGAACCCGATTAATGATATTTTTTTTACTCTTAGTTATAAATAAATATCTTTCTTTTCTTATCTAAAATTTTTAAACTATTAAAATTTAATCTAAAATTAGCACGTAAAATAATAAATTCCCATCAATAATATTTATAACTATAAGATAATAATTTGTTTTGAGAAATTCCAATGAATATGAAGTGAACCACATTAGTTAGTTCGAAATGTCACCAAATAACATTGATGTGACTAATCCGAAAGACATGCTTATTACAATATGAAGTGAAGTTAAAGGCCAAAAAGATGAAATTGCTTATTAACTCTATGATATAGAAAGTCGAGATTGCGAGTTATCCTGAATATAGATTATGTTGTTCGATGGGTGTACCTCGATGGTGTTTGCTAATGAGATGTCATTTTTAAAGAAAAATTCGTTTAATCTAGATTAGAGATCTTCATGGCAAAAAAATAAATAACTAATTGTGAATTTTTTATTTATTAAGTCTAGATTTTCGGTGACTCTCAACTAGTAACCAAATAAACTATCTTTCAAATCAGTATAGAGAGAATTTGACTTACACTATTTATACAAATCATTCAGAATTTTTAAGTCTAGATTTTTGGTGACTCTCAACTAGTAACCAAATAAACTATCTTTCAAATTAGTATTGAGAGAATTTGACTTAAACTATTTATACAAATCATTCAGAATCTATACATTGTTTTGATTTATTATCCTTGAAATCTATTGTCAAATAACTCAACCCACAATAATAAACTATCCAAGGAAGTTTTGGAGTTCTCTTGAAACATTCATTTATTGAGAAATTTCTGATGGTTCCATAACGATGGAGTCCGTTTGAATGCATGAGGATGAGCGCATTGAGAACATATTCACTTTGTTTGCCAAGCACACTAATGCATGGCAAGGCTAACGCATGCCTCCCTTGCCTGGTCTCATGCAAGTCGTGCATTAATTCCTTCATTTTCATCCACCATCCAATGCCGGAAATTCTTTAACTTCCCTGCTACCATGGCCATATTTAGTACGTTGTCAGCCACGATGCTATGAATAGCTTCCACAAGTTTCTCACTGGAAGGAATGAAGCCTCTCAACATTGTGGAATGCACAAATCCAGAGCTTCTCTTCTTCCGTTTTCAAAACATGGGAACTCGGGATGATCTCTTCTTTTGGGAAAGGCTTCACAAATTTTGCCTATTCCAGAAGATCTATATGGTTCAAAAGTTGATGAGACCTTCCAACAATCAATTCATTTCTGTCATATAATTTTCAACCCTTACCGTAACTATAGGGTCCAAATATTTCCTTAAAGAGTGCTTCGGAATGCATCTCTTACACTTGCCCTTAAAACATTAGTTCTTTCACTTGGTTTGGTGTTGCAACAAGGGAAAGAGGTATCAAAGTAAGGAACAATGATCTCTTCTCTCCAGATGGGCTTGGAAACATGTATAAACATGGCATTTCCGACTACGAGCCAGTGCAAGTTCCACACGCAGGAATCATTAATGAGGGACGACAACAGCCAGAGTCTGGTATATTTCAGTTCTCGGAGACCAAGTCTGGCTTCCATTATCTTGGATTTTGAAACAAAAGTCTCTACACCTTCATCCAATGAGTTCAGTCTTATAATTTCTCGAATACAGTTAATATCCACTTGCAACATTTCATTTTTTAATTCTTGGCCAACAAGGATTTGATCGTATGTCTTAAATAGATCTATGGCAGAAACCTAAAGGTTGTTGGGCGTAGAAGAATAGAATAAAGTATAAATTTCACGGAGCAATCTCTGCGATTTCCTGGCAGCACAAACTACCGCAGCCACAAGATCTTCCTAAGATGCGTTTTTCATTTTACACCTATTGTCCACTTGAAACATGGCCATAGAAACGCTCTTATAAGCAACTGCGATGGTGTTGCTTACCAGCAAGAGCTGCCCAGTCCTTATTTCTTGGGTGGCGTAGAGTCCTTGGCAGCGGCTATCTTCGGTCGTCTTGATCTCCACAGAACCCATGAAATCGGTCACTCTCGGAGGAGAAGATGTGCATCCGAGCAGGTAGTCCGAGATGTCATATTCGCCATTCAACCTCTGGGCCTACAGACCCTTGGCCTGGTAAAGGACGTCTTTGTATTTCGTTCCTCTCCATTATTTTTCTCCACCAAATTATCTCAAACATAAACAACATCATGAGAATGAGAGAGAAAATGAACAGAAGTTAATCCACCAACCAGATGATGCAGACTATTTCAGCAAGACGCAGAAAATTCCGCTGGGGGAGTGCCTGATAAAACTTCTGGGTATGGACTGGCCCAGCTCCTAGGCCAGGCTGCTATATGAGCAGATACCAAAGGAGGGATCACAAAATATTTGCGCGCCGGTTTGAAATCAAAATAAATTAATTTCAAAAAAATTGGGCGCCATTGCCAATTTGAAATAGTGAACGGGCAGGTTTGAGATGGTAAACAATGGCATTGAGATTAGAACTGCATTCACCAACTTATGTGATAGAAGAATGAATTATGGAGCTCTGTGTGGGTCAGAGCGATTAATCTAGCCGCTGAAGTTGAAACTGTAAACATTGCCAGAAAGACGATGGCCATGTATGGGTATGCATATTAAGAAGGCCATACACCAAGCATAAGGTACTGACAATCAATAAATCTTATGCATTAATGGCCCAATAGCATAGGATTTATTGGTTGCCCTTCTTCAATAGGGTAATGAAAATGTTGAAAATACCGCTGCGAAATCCGTTGCCATGGAAAAAAGTGCGGGGATGGTCATTTCGGAAAATGAGAAGGAAGGAAGGTTATCATCGTGTGTTTCCCATAGGCATGGTCCATGGTTATTTGAATTTTTTTATTTTTTTAATTAAAAAATATTATAAATGATGTAGATTTAATAATTTAAGAATAAATCCAGAGTTTATAAATAGTTTTTAAATTATAAATGTTTAGGTAAATAAGAGCTTTTTTTTAGTGTGATTTTTTTGGAAGTTTTTATTGTGGGTTTTTTCCGGTGTAATTTCTTTAAAATCCGGCAGGAATTTATTGAAATCACAAGTTTTATGGGTAATCTTATGCAATCGAAGTGCCGAGGGGTTTTCTAGAGTGTTGAATCCATATATACAGTGAAAACAACTAGTTTAAATAACACAAATCAAGATTTCACCTCAAATTTTTCCATCGACCCGAGAAAGTCCAAAAAGTCGCACTAAAGACAACTCCGTAACATTGATGAACCATTTAATTTATATGATTATGCTAAATTAATATATGATTCGATATTTTTAGACTTGCATTTTGAGCAAGATTGTGATTTTTTTTAAAATGTATTCCTATGTTTTGAGCAAGATTGTGAATTTTCTTTTAAATGTATTTTGGATTGCATTGATTCAATGTTTAAAATGATGTTGCTTAACTATTCTATGTTTTAACATCTTTTTGTATGTAGGAATTGTCATGACAATTCAATTATCTTTGAGATTGTAATTTCTCATAAGGTAAACCAGCCTAGATCCTTCTTAATTAATTAGTTAAAAACCAATAAAATAAAATAAAAATATTTCAAAAATATATAAACATAAAAATAGAAAATATTAAATAACATAAGAAAATATAAGGAGTTATTAAAAAATTAGTAAATATTTATAGAGTGAATAGTATTAAAAGTAGATACGAAGAGTTATTATTAAAAGCAAAGAAGCATTCTTTTTAATTTGAATGAAATAAGTTATGAAAATCAACCTAGATCCCTTCTTAAGCGAACCAAATCTCTCTAGTGTGCAAGCATTAGGAAAGGTTTGGAGTTAGAAAGATCCCTCTCGGCCCTTATAAATCTGATGTTAGAATAGATCCGAGCTGGTTTAATTATTAGTAATTATAATTATAATTGTTATTTTTAAAATATTATTTCTATTTTTATCTAATTTGACATACCCAAAATGTTTCAATTAACAATTATAACTATTAATTTTATTTTATTTTTATTTTTGACCAAGTCAAAATGTTTACCTAATGAGACTTATCTAGGTAGGCCACTACTATGCCTAGATGACTATTTTCTCATTGGAATATGACCATTTTTCTTTAATGATGGAAATGGATTTAGAATCTTCAATAAGTCCTCGAGCACCTAAAATTTTGAAACTTGACCTTGTATTTCCAAAAATTTGTGTTGGATTTTGACAAAATTGTGCTGGAAAAACCATTTTTTAAGCTTATTTTCCTAGTGAAATTTGTTTATATTAAGCTTTTTTGAATGTATAAATAGATTTAGCACCATGAAAACCCCTAAACAATCAAATTACATAGACTACCAACCAGGTTTTAAAATTGATGCCCGTATACACGTTTTCACTATTTTTAGCCGTAAAATACGATTTATTTCAAAATAAACACGGCAATGGCAACTTGCCAATAATTTTAGAAAGTGTCATAATGACAGGCAGATCGGAAAATGACAAGCAGATCGAAAAATGACAGTATAAATTATATAGTATATAGTAGATATATATATATATAGGATATATTATATATATATATAGTAGTATACAATGACATGTTGCATAAAATATTTAGAATAATCTGATCTGGCCACTAAATTGAATATAAAACTATTAGCTAAGCACAGTGGCTACCATTTGAATCAACAATCTAGCCGTCGACATGAAAGGCGTGGCAAAGATAAAAGTAGAGGAAGTCTGTCCACATGATTCACATCTCAAACCATGCCCACACGAAGGTACGATTTTACATTGACTACATTTACTGTTTTTATTTATTATATATATGTAGAAACATCTCCTCTTCAAGGAGGGGTTTCGATGTGAGGTGTGCCACAACTATTAATCTATTAATCTGCTATTTATATTATTTTCGGATACATGAGCTTTATGATGGAGGAGGAGGGGTTTCGATGTAAAGGTGCGCCATAGCTATTAATTTGCTATTTATATTATTTTCTGATACATGAGTTTCATGTGTTGGAGGCAGAAAATGAGCAGCGGAGCGCACCATGGAAAATTTGCGACGTTATAAAAACAGAAATTATTTTGATAATCTCCATCGTTTCACAGACTTCTAGTTGCTTCAAAACACCAAGTCACTCTCAACATTGTTTGTCTGAAAGGCTTGTTAAAATGCGTGGGAGTTTGAGAATCTGAGTAGGAATCTCGAATGTAAGGTATTGCGAATCTCGATCGAAAGCTATTGCGTTTGTAAAATAGATTATGATATTTCAATGTGTATGCCAGGGCCATGTGTAAAAGGTGACAACAAAATTTTTGAAAAAAATCTATAAAGGCTGTGAAAAAATTCTATAACATGTACAAATTTTCACGCTTTATTGAGTGCTTCTTCCATAGATCATATATATCTCATTACCAAGAATAAACCCTTTTGATTTATGTTTTCAATCGTCAAGAATATCAATTTACAAAGTCTATATTCTTCTATCATTAGGGTTGTGGATGCACTTTCAGGGCTTGACAAGGGAAATGTCAATATATCTAACTTCGGCTTCAGTGCTCACCCTCAACTGGAAATAATTTTGATGCAAAGTATTGAGAAGGTTATTTGGGGCCAGGCAGATGAGTTGCTGCATAAGACTTGTGGACCAGAGGTACCTGAATAGCCATGAACCTGTAATAAAGATGTTAAATTAATTTAAATTGCAGTATACTTTGTTTTCCCACTTTTTAAATTTTAGTACTTGTGAGTTCTTCATACAAGAATTTGGTTACTTTCACAGGTGGTTGCTGACAGAGGGTATCATGGTGCTACAACCGATGTTTGGTCTTTCAGAGTCATTCTCTTTATTCTTTTGACCAGTTGGCTGCCAGTCGAGGACAAGAATTCATGGAAACATTAGGTTAGATAGATTCCCAAGTCTGTGTTTGTATATGCTTTAAAATTCGAGAATTTTTTGTTCACAAAAGGAATCTAAAGCTCAGTGAAGTATTAACTTGCAATAATACCAATATTCACTATTTTCATGTGAGTAATTATGGATATGATTTGACTAAAGTTAAATGAAATTGTTAAACATAAATTTCATGTGAGTAAATTATGGATATGATTTTATTAAAGTTAAATGAAACTAGTAAATCTAAATATTAGAAGTCATATGAAGTGCACTTTAAAAATAAAACCGTCACGAAAAATTGCTTGATGGATAAGGGAACCCGTGAAATTTAACCCCTGCTACCAGCTCAAATATAAAAATCTCACAAATCCTTATCAAATTTCAAACTAATTAAAAAACCAGAATATTTTTTTATGTATCTAAAATAAACCTAGAACTGAAGCTAGCCTAGACTAACCCCTCAATTGAATGGAAAAAGTACATATCAACCAAAATAAAATACTTATCACTCAATTAAACTGAACTGTTAAATTATTATTTTTTAAATCCCTTATTTTAGTTGGATATCGACAAAACCCTTAGGGCGTTCATAGCTAAATTCTACGAGACTTCAACCCTACGTAAAGGTTTAAAAACTCAGGGAATCCCATCCCAGAACAGAATATTTGAATTTGAATGGGAAGCAGCACAACGTTCTTCTCAAAACGGAAAGCAACTCAGCAAATTTACGGCAAGGGCTAACCAATGTACCATAGGGCATTAAATGCCCTGGTACATGCATGCCCTATAACAAAATAACACAGAGCCTTTATTTTTAATTTATGTAGCCACCAAGGCTGTGTGTTATTTTGTTATAGGGCATGCATGTACTAGGGCATTTAATGCCCTATGGCAGGCTGGTTAGCCCTTGCCCAAATTTACGGTGGGGTCCATGCCATGTCTGAGATAATGGTGATGATGTGATAATGAACCTATATCATATCATTAAGGTAGGTCAGTGGGAATTGTCCATAACTAGGAATAAGTGCCAACTTGTCTTTGTTGGTCTAATCATTCCCCCACATAAAATGAGACATGGGGAAAGGAGAAATATCAAATTCACAATTAAATCCACCATTATTTTATATATAATATATATATATATAAGTATATATAATATATAAATAAATTACACATTCTAGCTATTAAATGAAAAAAACTAAGCTTTATATATTCCCTAACTTAAACCTAAATTATTATATTTTATTAAGTTATAAATTAAATATCAAAATCTTGATATAAAATAAATCTTAAAAAAAAATTAATCATATAAAGAACTTGAAACTTGCCGTATTTTATATTTTTAAGTTATAGAATATTGCTATATAAATTATTCATATTGAGTATTATATACTTCTATTTAAATTATTATTCAAATACAATTTTCATTAGTTATAGAATATGTTCTATTTAAATTATAAATAGGCTGAAAATTTTTAATTTTATTAAAATCTTTAAAAATGATAATGAATAATAATATGTTATACAACGTTTTTTTTTAAATGGAAATTGTAATTTTTTTAGGAAAAAAAAAAAATGTGTTGTAAGTTTATTAAATATAAAAAGTTGGAAAAAAATATCTCGAGCAGTTAATTTTTTTTAAATTAAGATTTAATAAAAAAATATAGTTAAAATGTTTTGAAAAAATGTTTTATGATGATGATGATGGTTAACGTCCATTGAGACCAAACTTTGGTTTATTGGACCTAAAAAATGAATTATTTAGTTTGATTTAAAATTTTATTCCTATGCTCCAAAAGTTTGGAGAGAAGCCTTTCGAGTTCACTATAATTTTGACATCGTTAAAGGCTAGGAAGGTCAGTATTGCAATAGAGATTTTGACACTGAGATCTAATGTGGTTGTACACGGGGCACTCTAAGAGGAAGTGATTTTCATGCTCGATCTTCATATTCTCACAGAGATGGCAGAACCTTTCCATCCATGGTGTTTTAGGCACTACCCAACGACCCGTTTCACTATGGACCTCATGAGGGTTCGTTCTAATCTTGGCTATATTAATTTTCTTCTTTGAGCTAGTTAAAACAGAGAGATGTTTTTGATCTTCTAGGGTGGGGTTGATTTTTTTTTAACTGAAACGTTTATATGATTTTTATTTATCTGGAAGCAAATGGGAATTTTTCGAACTGTCCCCAAATACAATGCAGATTTCTGAACTCTGCCTCTTTTCCTCTATTAAAAAATTCAGGGCATTTGAATAAAACTATTTTTGTTAACAAAAATAAGCCCTTTCATGATAACACTACCTTTGTTAGCCATTTGATCCGCTGCACTGTTTAAATTTCTGAGTATATGATAAAATTTGCAGTTGTCGAAGTATTGAAGGACTCTTTTCAGTCTTTCCAACGTTTTTTTGAGGCTAGGATTATTGAATCGATCCCCCATGTTTAAATTTTTTATTATTAGCTCTGAATCTCCTAAGACTTGCAACTTTTTCACACCTTTGTCTCTTGCAATTTGGCAGGCTTTGAGCAGCCCTAGAAGCTCAGCTTGATTGTTCGACTTTTGGCCTAATCCCCAATAGAAGATGTCTTTAGAGTAACTGTCCGGAGAGTAGATGACTCTCCCAGCTCCAACTGTCCCTGGATTCCCTTTAGACGCCCCATCAAAGAAGACTGTGGGTGTTTTTTGAGACCTCCACCAGTTTTGAAAGTAATCCTCTTTATCTCTTAATCGCCATTCCTGTTTGTCACTTTGTGGTTTAGGATAGTTTCTTCTCGGATAAGGCACTAGAGAGCCTAACCACATCTTTTCTTCTGGTAGAAGCAAAGAGTCTTCTTTTATATACTGCTGCTGGGCTGCTTCCATCAGAAAGGCCTTAGCTTTTGCAGCTATTTGCAGCGGAGTGTGTCTCACCTCTTTAAATATCTGTTGGTTACGTGCCAACCAAATCTGCTAGCAAACGTATTTGGGTATCGCTGCCCAAATTCTGCTCCAGAATGATTTTTGGGGAATATGATGGGGGTAATGATGCCTCCAAGAGGCAAAAAGATCTACTACAGAGTTAAAGGATGGGACAGGAGTCTGCAAGTCCCTTAATATGAGCCCCCAAACTTCTTTTGCTACACTGCAATCCATAAATAGATGCTAGACTGTTTCTGAATTGTTATTGCATATAACACACCTATGAGGTCCTGCTATATTTCGTTTCTCCAGATTATTTTGTTATGAATCAAAGTCCAACAAAAGAAATTTACTTTTGGTGTGGCAAATGAATCCCAAACGTTTTTCCAGAAAGTCGGAGGATGATTACTATTTCTTAAACCCTTCAGAGCGCTATAGCCAGCAGCTGTGGAG
>APFE031596233.1:3733-17899 GCA_000404065.3 Pinus taeda | reverse complement strand
TTCACTATTTTCAAGTGAGAGTATTTATGAATATATATTTTTTTCACTTTATAATATATATTTTGGTTATTTTTTAGAAATCAAAAAATTAGGGAAGATACATATTTTCCATCTACTTTCTCACTATTTCCATTAAAAAAAATAAAAAAACGCTGAATATTTCAACAACATGGAAAAATCACAGAAAAGATTCAATGAAAGTGTAGCAATAACATTTAAGTTGATTGGTACAATTAAGAATGGAAATTTTGTAACAATTATAAACACAATTTGCAAAAATTAAATGAAACTTGCACAAATAAATATTAAAAATTATATGATAGGCAATTTAAAAATAAAACCATCATAAAAAAAATTCCCTGGCTGGTAAGGGCACCCATCAAATTTAACCCCCTAGTGGGAATGGATCGCCCTTTGAAGTCTTAACACTTTCACCAAATAGCACGACAATTAATTTCCCAAACGTGTGGTAGAAGAAGTCAACGAATCAGACTACCTAGAATGATGGGGTGGGATTGTGTCTATCTCCCTCGAATCAGATAAACTAAAATCACCCACACACCTGTTTGTGGCTATATAACCAAACACCTGTCTCACCCTTTTCTCCATAACAGAACTGTGAAGTTCTCTTTCTGTGCCAGTGACAACATCAGTCTTGATAGACAATAAAAGCCAATATGGCAATTCAGTTCCGTATTAAGACAACGAGCGTGCTTTTTCTAGGGCTTGCTCCTGCCCTTTCTACATGCCGTGGAGATGCGGAGGATATTGATATTGCTACTGAGGATTTCTTCATTGGAATTGTATGTTGTGTTTGTGATACCTATGAAGCAAAGAATTCCTATACATACAATGACTTCATTACTACAGCCAATGCATTCTCTGGATTCAGCACAACTGGGACTTCCGATGACGAGAAGAGAGAAATTATTAAGTGTGAAGCCAAATTCACAGAGGATTCTAGATACTTCTTTTGCCTCTATAAATTTGTAATTTATTTGGCCAAAGAAAGCAAGTAAAGGCCCAAGCCTGTTATGTAATGCAAAGTGATTTTCTGTTCTCGAGTGATTGTTTTATCTATTTCGTTGTTTCTGACTAAGTAATCTTGTTGTTTCTCTATTTGTCTGTCTCTGTGAATTATTCTCTGCTATTGCCATTAAGTCTCTGAGTATAAATCCACTGTGTGTTATGTATGCTCTGGTCTAACAACTAGTAACAGAGCATAGGATTCGAATATCCACCGTGCACGTGCAAGCCGCTTAGTGCGATCTCCTTGCTCTGGCAGCATTCATTAAAACTTTGGTTGCTACCCGTGGAGCTGTTGAAGGATCTGTCCGGGAAATAACTGAGGAATGCTGGAACTAAAAGACACAAGAAAAACAAGGTCGTGGACCTATGTTGAAACGTGTTTCTAGAGTTTGAAGCATGGAGATCTGTGGAGATTGGAGTTGAAACGTGGTGTTCGTAAGTTTTTTTTATATCAAGCTTGCACTTATACGTCAAGTTTTTTTCTCAAACCAACATACGTATGTGTGAAATGTGAAAAGGTTAAAACATTATATATGTTTTTATATTGATTATGAAACATATATAATTATATGTTGGAATTTTGAAAATTATATTTTAAAAAGAATAAGGCATTTTGAAAAAGGGTATTCTAAAAGGAGGAAGGTCATTATTACTAAATTTTAAAGAGTGATAATTAAAGTTTTATTTTTAGTTGGAGGTTTTGTGTTTTGGGACGTGAATTTGATTGAAAATGGAGACAACACTTACAGATATGGAGAAGTTAGAGTAGGGCTAATTTTGCCCTATGGAAATCACAGATGGAAGATATACTGATTTTTAAGGGATCAATATTTGCTGATTGAGGACACAACAAAGAAACCCTCATTGATGACAAATGAAGAGTGGAATAAGCTAGATAGAAAGGTGATTGCAACAATCCACCAATATTTAGCAAAGAATGTTTATTTCAATGTGTCCGGAGAAAAGACGACTGAAGGATTATGGAAAAACCTCCATGATCTATATGAGAAGAACACATCATCAAACAAAGTGTTCTTGATGAAGAAGCTTTATAATCTCAAAATGAAGGAGGGTACTTCAGTTGCTGAGCACTTGAATGCATTTAATATTATTATTAATCAACTTGCCTCTATTAAAATCATTTTAGATGATGAAATTAGAGCTATTTTGCTAATGTGTTCTATGCCAGACAACTAGGAAAATTTAATTGTAGCTATGAGCACTTCAACAACTACAAGGACCCTGAAGTTTGATGATGTCAGCAGCAGTTTAATGAATGAGGAGCTGCGATGCAAGTCAAGTGCATAAAACCAGGGAGGAGGGGCTCTAGCCCTAGTTGATCGTGGTAGGAGAATGGATCGAGGTCGGCAAGGGCGATCAAGATCAAGAGGCCGACCAAAATCAAGGAGAGGAAGGATCATCTGCTTTCATTGTGGAAAACTCAGGCACATGAAGAAAGAATGTCGATTTTGGAAGAAAGAAAAAAAGGATCAGAGATCGTCTAGTACAAATCACAGGTCATCTAGCACAAATGAAGGTGAGACTACTGCTGTAGCCACAGATGCTGATGTGTTGTTTACTGTTTCAGTAGAGGATGCATGTGTATATACATCTAGCAGTGGCTTTGATTGGATCCTTGACTCTGGGGCATCTCACCATGTAACCCCATGCAAAGATAGTTTTGTTTCATATAATCCCAGTGATTATGGTAGAGTGCATTTGGGGAATAATCATATTTGCAGTATTGTTGGAGTGGGAGATGTCTAGATCAAGATGAGAGATGGACAAGATATATTGTTGAAATAGGTCAGGCATGTACCAGCAATGCGCATGAGTTTAATATCTATGGGACGACTAGATGATGAAGGCTATTCGACAAGCTTTGAAAAAGGAGGCTGGAAAATTAGCAAAGGTGCATTGGTCGTGGCCAAAGGACTCAAGGCAGGAACATTATATACATTGAAGACACTGATAGGAAAATCAGATTTGGCTGCTGTCACAAAAGAAGGAAATTCAGCAGATTGTTGGTAAAAATTTATTGCCAGGTTTGAAATCCTACAATCTTGATCTTTGTGAGCATTGTATATATGGTAGATAAAGAAAGGTTTCATTCCTTAGAGGTGGCCACGACAAAAAGAAAAATTTGTTAGAATTGGTACACTTAGATGTGTTCTGGCCTGTTAATATCAAATCATTAGGAGGAGCATCATATTTTGTAACATTTATAGATGATGCATCCAGGAAGCTTTGGGCATATCCTATGAAAAATAAAGGTGAAGTGTTTGGAATATTTCAAAAATTCCATGTTTCTATTGAAAGAGAGACTAACAAATTGTTGAAGTGTTTAAGAAGAGATAATGGTGGAGATATTGCTTAAATGCATTTAAGGAATATTGTAACAAGTTTGGCATAAAGCATGAGAAGACTGTGCCTGGTACTCGTCAACAAAATGGTGTCGTAGAAAGGATGAATCGCACCATTATGGAAAAGGTGCGAAGTATGTTGTCCAATTTCGGTTTGGAGAAGAATTTTTGGGCTAAAACAGTCAGGACCGCTTGCTACCTCATAAATAGATCTCCAACTACAGCCTTGGATGGCGGTATCCCTGAAGAAGTTTGGACTGGTAAGAATTTGAATTATTCTCACTTGAAAATCTTTGGATGTGAAACATTCGTACATATTCCCAAAGAAAATAGAATTAAGCTAGATGATAAATCTATGAAATGTATTTTTTTGGGATATGCGGATGAAGATCTTGGTTATCGCCTATGGGATCCAGTCAAACATAAAATTATTAGAAGCAGGGATTTTATATTTAATGAGTCAAAAATGTTCAAGAGGACTGCAGGTGAGTTGGAAGTCAAGAAGGTTATTGACAGGTTTGAAGAGCAATAGGAAAACATACCACCAATACAAGAAAATGAATAGCAAATTCAGGAGCATGAAGAACAACAAGTGGAAAATAATGAACAACAAGAAGAAGCAATCTTGCAGGAACCTTTACAGGAGATTCAACCTGATAATGCACCACCACAGTTGGTTCGCAGATATTCTAGGCCTCATAAGCCTTCACAAAGGTATCCTCCTTCAAACTATATTTTGTTGGTTGATGAAGGTGAACCTAATTTTTTTCAAGAAGCTTGTGAAATCGAGCATAGTAAAGAATGGAAGAAAGCAATGGAAGAAGAAATGAACTCTTTGCAGGAAAATAAAACTTGGGAGTTGGTAAACCTCCCAAAAGGTAGAAAGGCTCTACAAAACAAATGGGTTTACAGGATTAAGCATGAAGGTGACAAAAAGAATGAGAGGTATAAAACAAGACTGGTGGTGAAAGGTTTTTCCCAAAAAGAAGGTATTGACTTCACTAAAATTTTCTCACTTGTTGTTAAAATGTCATCCATTACACTCATTCTTGGTCTAGTTGCTACTTTAGACCTAGAATGTAAACGGTTAGATGTAAATACTGCATTTCTTCATGGTGAATTGGAGGAATAAATTTATATGGAGCAGCCATAAGGCTTCATAGAAAAAGGAAAAGAAGTCCTTGTTTGTAGGTTGAAGAACAGTCTCTATGGGTTGAAACGGTCACCTTGACAATGGTAGAAGAAATTTGATTCATTCATGTTGGAACATGGTTTTCAGAGGTTGGAAGCTGACCATTGTGTCTATATCAAGAGGTATGAATAAGTAAAGTATATCATATTATTGTTATACGTGGATGACATGTTGATTGTTGGGCATGATAAGAATAAGATTAATAGGTTGCAGAAATATTTAGGTAGCAAATTTGCAATGAAGGATTTGGGACTAGCACAACAGATATTGGGCATGCAAATTATGCGTGACGGGAAAAAAAAAAGGTTGTGGCTGTCACAAGAAAAATATATCAAGAATATGCTTGATAGGTTTAATATGAAGGATGCCAAGCCAGTTGGTACACCCCTTGCAGCCCACTTCAAGTTGAGTACTGAATTATGTCCTAGTGATGAGAAGGAGAAATAAGAGATGAGAAAGATTCCTTATGCTTCAGCAGTTGGCAGCTTAATGTATGCCATTGTATGCACGTGACCAGACATTGCATATTCAGTGGGAGTAGTGAGTATGTTCCTTACCAATCCAGGCAAAAAACATTGGTAAGCAGTAAAATGGATTTTAAGGTATCTCAAGGGTACTAGTCATTATTGTTTATGTTTTGGTCATGATGATATTGTGCTTGAAGGATTTACAGATGCAGATATGGATGGAGATATGGATACCAGAAAGCCCACTACAGGTTATTTGTATACTTTTGCAGGTGTAGCAGTATCTTGGGTGTCAAGGCTACAAAAAATAGTAGCCCTCTCTACAATAGAAGCAAAGTATATAGCTGCAACAGAAGCTTGTAAAGAGATGTTGTGGATGCAGCGATTCCTAGGAGAGATAGGAATAAAACAGGACAAGTATGTGTTATATTGTGATAGTGAGACTACTATTCACTTGGCGAAAAACCCAACATTTCATTAAAAAACCAAGCACATTGAATTAAGGTACTATTGGATCCGGCATGTGTAGGAGGAAGAATAGTTATCCTTGGAAAAGATCCATACAGATAGGAACCCTGCTGATATGCTCACTAAGATTCTACCACGAAATAAACATGATTTATGTAGAGGCATGGTAGGACTCGGTGTGACTTGATGACTCTTATTTGGCTTCAAGTGGGAGAATGTTAAGTGTGAAGCCAAACTCATGGAGGATTCTAGATAAGATCTTTCTAGATCTCCAGGATTCTAGATCTTTCTAGACCGCCATTAGTTTCTATAATCACATGCAGGATTTTAGATCCTCCTACACCGCCAATGGTTTCTAGGTCATTCCGAATCTCCATCTGAATCACATACAGGATTCTAGATCCTTCTTTTGCCTCTATAAATTTGTAATTTATCTGGCCAAGGAAAGCAAGCCAAGGCCCAAGCCTGTTATGTAATGCAAAGTGATTTATGTTCCCCAGTGATTGTTTTATCTATTTTGTTGTTTCTGACTAAGTAATCTTGTTGTTTCTACATATGTCTATCTCTATGAATTATTCTCTGTTATTGCCATCTAAGTCTTTGAGTATAAATCCGTTGTGTTATGTATGCTCTGGTCTAACAGAAATTGTTGCTTTCTTCGCCAATGTTGCTTACGAAACTATCCGTATGTATCACATCCACATATACCTTCTATTGCTATAAATAAATTCTAAATATGATCTCTAAATCTCTAAATTTATGGTTTTATTTCAGAATTTGTAGATATTTACATTCATATATTGACTTATATAGTGATTCTCTGATAGGCTTTTGTTACATCGAGGAGATATAGAAGGGAATCTACTGTGATTCCAACAGTACACATATCCTTGCGCATCCGGGAAGCAATACTACGGCCGTGGCCCATACAACTCTCATGGTATGTTTCTTCCTATATATGTATTTCTATATATGTTATGAAGTTTCTTCTCTATTGAAATTGAATTCAATGTTTGGTGACCCACCATTTGCTTGCTGCTTGTTTTCTCTCACATTTTGCAGGAATTTCAACTATGGTCCAGCTGGAATTATCTCAGCATGGATCTACTGAATCACCCTAAAATTGTGGCTCAGGATGCCCTAATCTCGTGGAAGTTTGCACTCTGGTATTGGAACGTGAACAACGACTGTCACTCCACTATTACATCTGGCAAAGGATTTGGGGCAACCATTCAAGCAATCAACAGAGCCATAGAATGCAATGGCGGAAATACTGATGAAGTGAATGACCGCATCAGTTATTATACCAAATATTGTAGTCAATTCGGTGTAGATCTAGGAAACAACCTTAGCTGTTAAGACTAATTGGTGCTCCTGCCTCTTGATTTCCATCCAGGGAGTTCAAATATGACAAATGAAATACTGTAGTCAATTCGGTGTAGATCCAGGAAGCAACCTTAGCTATTAAGACTAATTGTTGCTCTAGTGAGATTAAGTCGATTGCAGATTCCTGGAATATTCTGGGATCCTACAAACATGGTTGGAGTCAATTTTTCCTGGATCCGATGGACATGGTCAAAAAATTGACTGCGCCCATGTCTATCGGATCCCAAAATATTCCAGAAATCTACAATCGACTTAAGGGTGACCTTGGTGCTATAGCCTCTTGATATCCATCCAAGGAGGTCAAATATGACAAATGTTCAGTAGCACTCAATAAAGTGATAGAGGCTAAAAATCATTGTAGTATTACTTGTTACTGACAAAATACGAAAATGACAAAATAGTGAAATTAAATAATAGGACAATTTTGAAATAGATACGGATTTTTTTATTGATTTTGGATTTCTATGATGTAATTAATATTTATATTGTTATTCAATTTCTTTCAGATTAATCACACCAATAATTTTAAATTTAACTATCTAATATAATTCATTCTCAAGATAAAAATGTTCACACAAAATCTATCATTTTAAAGCTAAAGACAAATATCTATTACATTTTAAAGCCAAAGACAAATATCTATTGCAAATTAATAAATTTTTAAAAATTAAAATTCACAAATTAATTCGAAATTGAGCGTAAGATGCCTCATTCAAATATCTATTGCATTTTAAAGCCAAAGACAAATATCTATTGCAAATTAATAACTTTTTAAAAATTAAAATTCACAGATTAATGCGAAATTGAGTGTAAGCTGCCTCATTCAATGTATATACTAATGATTCCTCAAGCCATAATTAATGCAAAATTGAGATCTATGATGCATTATTTGATGTCCATATTGCATATTGATGTTTCAAACAGAGAATACACAAAACACACAAAACATGTCTTCATTCGATGGCTGAATTGGATTTTATACACAGTAGAGAACTTTCTGGAGTTGGTGGCTTCTCCAAGAAGCTATCCATCTGCTGAATCCTCCAGAACAGTCTACCAAATGCATTAATAAGGGTGGCTGGAATTAATGTCTTCAACCACTCCCCCTTAATTCCAACCATATGACAAATATACTATAGCACGATACATAAGATACTGTAAAAATACTCTTAATTGTCATGCCTGCTAGTCTAAGTCTCAACTAGGCTTACAATATAATCTTGATTTTCTACAACACATAACTTACTTCTATAAAACTCAAGTTTTTCCTTCCCAAGAGGCTTAGTGAATGTGTCAGCTACATTCTCATTTTTATTACAGTACATTAGAGAAATTTCTTTTGATTGGACCTTTTCTCTTACAAAATGATATTGTGCGTCTATATTTTTTGACCTTGCATGACAGACAAGATTGTTCCCTAGTTTGATGGTGCTTTGATTATCACATCTGATCACTGTAGGTTCTTGTTGACCTTCACCAACATCTTCAAGTATTGTTCTGAGCCATATAGCTTCACAGGTGCCACTAAATAATTCTTTATATTCTGCTTCAGTTGATGACAAGGAAACTGTTGCTTGTTTCTTACTTCTCCATGATATATCTCTCGATCCTATATTGAAGACGTATCCAGTGGTGGATTTCCTGTCATTTTGATTTCCAGCCCAGTCAGAATCAGAATGACTTGTCAATTCAACATTACAAGCATTAGTATATTCAATACCAAAATTGATAGTTCCTTTTAAATATCGAAGGACCATTTTTGCAGCTATCTAATGGCTTTCATGAGGCTTAGCTATGAATTGACTAAGTATGCTTACTGCATAAGCAATGTCTGGTCTAGTGGTAGTGAGATAATTCAGACTTCCCACTAATTGTCGATACAATGTTCCATTCACCTCTTTGTTCCATCATCACTTCTTAATTTGATATTTTGTTCCAATGGAGTACTCACTGCTTTACATCCATTCATATGAAATCTCTTTATTTCTTCATTTGTATATTTTCTTTGTGTGATTAAGGTTCTTCCATCATTTCTCCATACTTCAAGACCTAGACAGTAGTGCATCTCACCAAGATCCTTCATCTCAAATTCTTGTGATAACTTCAATTTTATATATGTAATTAATTTATCAGAACTCCCTGTTATTATTAGATCATCAACATATATAGAAAGTAATACTATATCCCCATTTCTATCTATCTTGATATACAAATTAGGATTATTTTTACTCTTTTTAAATCCTTGTTGAAAGATGAATTTGTCAATTTCTCATACCAATATCTAGGGGCCTGTTTTAGTCCATATAAGGCCTTTTTTAACTTGCATACAATATGTTCTTGACCTTTCTTTAGAAATCCTTCTGGTTGAACAAGATAAATCTCTTCTTTTAAGTCACCATTTAGAAAAGCTGACTTTACATCTAATTGATGTAGCTTCCAATCATATTTAGTTGACAATCCTATCATTATTCTGATCGTATTCATTTTTGCAATCGGAGCAAAGGTATCTTCATTATCTATACCATCCTTTTGTGAATATCCTTTTGCAACCAATCTTGCCTTATACTTGTCTATGCTACCATCTGCATTAAATTTTGTCTTGTACAACCATTTTGATCCTATATGGACTTTATTTTCAGGTAATTTTATTAATTCCCAAGTTTCATTTTTCATTATAGAATCATATTCTTCTTTCATAGCTTCAATCCATTCTTTATGATTTTTGGCTTGTTCATAATTTAAGGGATCAAAAACAGTGATTACTTGAGACATTAAAGTATAATATTTATATCTGATGGGGGCTTGAATCTGTCGTGTTGACCTTCTTAGAGGTTCATTACTTTGTGGAGTACCTTTTCCTTTTCTTCTCTGTGGAGTGCCTTCATTTCTTTGTGGACTTTGATTCCTTGATGTGTCTTTTGGAATGTCCTCGTGTTCTGGTTCTTGAGTTGATTCCACAACTTCTTCTTCTTCCTTAAAGTTTTCATAAGAAGATTGCCATGTATTATATTCATCTTCTTTTATTTGTTTATTTACATGCTCATGAAATATAACATCTCTACTTTCAAAGACCTTGTGAGTACTTGGATCATACATTTTATATGCTTTTTGATTAGTGCAATATCCAATAAAAATACATTTGATGGCTTTGGCATCTAACTTTCTCCTATCCTCCTTAGGAATATGAGAAAAGGCCTTGCATCCAAATATCCTTAAATGACTAACTTTAGGTCTAAAACCATACAATGCTTCAAATGGTGTTTTGTGCTCAAGATATTAAGTAGGGCTTCTATTTTTAAAATATACAACTGTGTTAATGGCTTCAGACCAAAAACTATTAGAAAGTCCTTTACTTTTTAACATACTTCGAGCACATTCAACTAATGTTCTATTCTTTCTTTCAGCTACTCCATTTTTTTGAGGTGTATGTGGTACTGTAAATTGTTGCATAATTCCATTTTGTTTGCAATATTTGATAAAAGCTCCTAAAGTGTATTCACTACCTTTATCTGATCGAAGAATTTTAATGCTCTTTCCTGTTTGTTTTCCAACCATACTCTTGAATTCTTTAAAGTATTCAAACACGTCACTTTTGTTTCTTATAAAGTATACCCAGGTGTATCTAGTGCTATCATCAATAAATATAAGGAAGTAATATGCTCCACCAAGTGACTTAGTTTGCATTGGGCCACATACATCAGTATGCACTAGTTCAAGTATTTCACATTTTCTTCTATTTTCATGCACAAAAAATTCTTCCCTATATTGTTTTCCTAGTGTACAACCTTCACATTCAAAGTGTCCACCCTTTATAATTGGAAGACCTTCTACCATCAGTTTCCTTTGTATTAACATTAGGTCATTATGATTTAAGTGTCCATACCTTTGATGCCAAAGTTCTATAGTTGACATGCCTGTTGATGCCAAAGCTTGACTCCCATTCTTCATTACATCCAATTTGTATAAGCCTCCAACTCTCATTTCTTTTGCAACAACCTTGTAGTTGTCATGCACATCCTTTACCAAACAATGTGATTTCACAAATTCAACTTTTAAATGTTGATCTGTGATAGTAGAGATTGAAATTAAGTTATTCTTTAATCCTGGAACATAAACCACATTTTTAATTTGTTTTCCTTGTCCATTAGGCATCATAACACTTATATTACCATATCCTTTAATTTCATGTGATCTATTATCTCCTAAATAGACGTGTCCACCATTATTAATCACATGATAAGTATCAAACCAATCTCTTTTGCATGACATATGGATTGATACACCAAAATCTATAAACCAAGCATTACATCATTAGTTTCTGTCGATAAAACAACATTGTACACAAACAATTTAAGATTGCTAACATCTTGACTAATTGCTTCATCTCTATTAACATAATTTCTTGAATGCCTTCTTTGTTTAAATTGATCAGACCTCCTTTTTATGCAATTCCTAGCAAAATGACCAGGTTTTCCACAGTAATAACACACATCATCTCTACTTGATTTGCCATTTGTCCTTGGTAAATGGGTACCTTGAAATGATTTTACCTGTGGCCTTTTGCCTTTATTTTTCTCCCACTATTTACCTTTGAAGGACTGCTTCCCTTTGGCCATCAATGCCAAATCTGAATTGGGAGATTTTTGTTTAAGGCTTCTTCTCTGGTCTTCCTCCTGCATAAGTATACCTTCCAACTCATCAAAAGTAGGAGCTTTCTCTCTAGTTGAAAGACTAGTGATAAACATTTGATATTCATCAAGCATTCCATTTAATGTTACAGTAACCAAGTCTGTACTAGATATTGATTCACCAATGTCACCTAATTTATCCTTTAGATCTTTAATTCTAGAAATGAAATCACTAACACTTTCATTTTCTTCCATCTTAATTGAAAAAGCTTACTCTTTAAATACAATATTCAATTTGTAGTCTTTGTCTCATACAAATTTTTGAGAGTGTCCCATGTCTCCTTGGACGTTTTGCACTCTCTAATGTGTGGAATAATGTTGTCCTTAACCGTGATTCGCAGAAGCACCTTTTCTTTGTTTTCATGTCATTCCCAATATTGAATTGCAGCGTCTATGGCTTGAGGGGACACTGGCTTAACTTCAGCTCCAGACACAATGACCCATGTGTTGTTGCCTTCCATCAAAGTCTGCAACTTAAACTTCGAATTTTCATAATTTTCACCATCTAACTTGTTAGATTCAGATAAATAAGATTCTGCCAATATATTAGCCATTGTCAATAAGCTTATAAATCCTTCAGTACCAACCAACAAGATACCATTTTTTTTTTACAAATATAAATCCTCAATTTTTTTTTTTTTTTTATCCAATATATGGTTGCCTTTCCTTCTTCTTCTTCTTCTTTTTTTTTAATTAATTAATTTTTTTTTATTTTTTATTTTTAACTCTGGTGAAAAAATTAATTTTATATTACTTAAGGTGCTATAGCAGGGTACAACAGTTCACCATATAGTAATCACAAAAAAATATCTAGCTTATTCTCGCTATCATATTTGGACTTTTCCTATATACTTTAGCGAAAGAAAAAACAATCGAGCCTCAGATAAGTGATAATTGGCCAATCTATGAGCTCCCACTCCAATGCTTTTACAGTGGCATTGTTCCAGAACCTCGACGACACTCATTCAGCATATCCAAATAGAATTGGCATTTTCCAATATCACTCCCATAGAAATAGAGAACACACACTTATACACAACACAGAGCGCAGAAATCAGAACTTTAACACACAAAAACAGTTAAACATAGAACTTCAAATGGGCGCTTGTCCTTCTTGACATCCATTGATGTTGTAGAAGCAACTCAGGGAATAGCAATACTTTTACCAGGATTCACAAAAACAGGAAGGAAATAGCATACGCATCAATACTTCAACAAGAGATATGTGTTACATCTAGACAGTGGACACACAACAACTGCAACAGGTAGAAAACTAAAATACCCAGCACTACGATCCACAACAGTCTACACACCACGAAACTCTCCAAGACAACACTCTCCACCATAGCTGCTGCTGCAACTCTCTTCCAACTCAGACTCAGCTTCAGTCTCACATGTCTCCTACACAACTCACCTGAGCTTGTTCTTCTCACACCTCACACTGGCTGTGATACCAAAACAGAGAATACACAAAACACACAAAACATGTCTTCATTCGATGGCTGAACTAGTTTTTATACACAGCAGAGAACTTTCTGGAGTCGGTGGCTTCTCCAGGAAGCTATCCATCCGTCGAATCCTCCATAACAGTCTAGCAAATGCATTAATGAGGGTGGTTGGAATTAATGTCTTCCAACAGTTTCCACAAGAAAATTTACTTAGGTGTTTATGAAATGGAATGAAATAGAACTTTTGGTTGATAATTATTAAAAACCATGTTATATTGTTAGAAGGTTGAAATGTAGTAAAAACCATGTTATATTGTTACGAGGTTGAAATGCAATTAAGCATGTAAAGTAAGAAATATATATATTTTTTATCATTTATTTATATGATATTTTTAAAAGTGTTTTTGGATTTTTGGAACATAGTGATAAGGATGTGATTATATTGAAGTTATTGATTTGAGGTTTTTGCTATTTATATTTTGTGTGGTGTTATCTTCCGGAGTCATCCTATTCATATATGAATTGACTTTTTGAACCATTTTTTGTGGTTTATCATGGATGACCCACATAAATATGTTGTAAAACTATCTTAAAATATTTACTTTGGTCAATTAAATTATTGAAGATGATGGTGATAGACGTTAATACTTGAGTTTATATTAATTCTAGATTTAAGTATTCAATGGGCATGTAGTTGAGATAATAGTAGAATTTGTTCCCTACACATTGGATATAAAGAATTTGCACTTGATTTAGGGATGGATGTGGTTAATGTACATTGAGTTCAATTTTTTCCAATCAAGCTTTTAAAAAGGTAAGGAATCACTTTGTTTGATTTTGAATATTATTTTTATATTCAAACAATTTTAAGAAAAACATTTCAACAAAACCTTACTTTTGAAGACTTAAACCAATTAGAAAAGTCATGTTGTAACAAGCATTTTGAAATTGTGATCTGATTGTGATTAGGTGGTCTATTAAGGCACTCCTTGATGTGAAGTCAACAGTTCAATTCTCCACCTTGATCGGGTGATATATTGGACATGATGAAGATATAGTCTTGCCAAATTTACAAAAAAAATTGTTTATCCTTACAAATTTTCACACATATTAAAAGTTATAGTC
>APFE031596225.1:22133-58520 GCA_000404065.3 Pinus taeda | reverse complement strand
TAATATTTATTTTATTTAGCTAATTGTTATGAATTATATTCATAACATAGCCTCTCCCTTCGGAAGCTTTGTCCTCAAGTTTTAATACTTGGGTTTTCTTCACTTAGGGTATGTCGTCTCGACGTATATAATCTGGCCATCCTCTTTTCTTATAACTCATCGGTAATATTTCCTTAGATTTTTTTTTATTAAAATAACAAAAAATTCTCTTTAAAATACAAAGTTCATAATCCTTCCTTCACTATTAATACGTTTGAGTTCAAGTGCATATCACAACCCAATCTTGTTTTCTGTTTTTTTCTTTTCGTTGTTGATGAAATGCTTACCAGATAAAATACCGATATGGACTATCACTATTATGGTTTTACGCATACCTCTATGACAAATAAAGCATGGAACCCATACGACACTCTTGCTAGAAGGGGAACAACAACGACTGGTTCAGAGGACATTGTCTTTGCATCAATCACATTAACTTCTGATTTACCAGTATTCTCATCGTGGACAAAGCATATCAAATAACCATCATCTTCTTCCAACTCTACATCAGATTCCCTTGGTACAAAAATTGCTTCAGAACCATATCATCCATGACCGAATTGAAGGATGCCTTTAACATTTCCTCCAACCTCAATTTGTTCCTTTTTTACTTCAGGTTCAAGTTGGAGGTCAAACTTAACAATTCCTTCCACTTTAGCCAATGAATCTAGTCTAGTTCCATAAACAAAACGTTGTTTCCTTCCAATGTACCTTTCATTTATACATAGAAAATCCACAGCAGACTCAGGGAGTTTCTTCTATAAAGCTTCTCCTGTGTTCAGGTTGAAACGCATTTCATATAATTCATTTCGATAGTTGCCTAGCCTTTTTCTGACAGGCCCCGAAGCCATCTCAAGATCAATGTCTGGAAATCGACAAGTGTAAGGAACAACTTCATCACTGTCCTCCCAAGCATTGGCATTATGAAAGATGTAACAGTTTGGAAGCTCAAACCAAAGAAGAACATCGTCTTTTGCATATCGGGGTAGTATTCCAAAACGAGTTTTTCTAGTTTGATCAAAAGAGATAACGATCTTTCCCCTAGCCATATTCTTGGGTTGAAAATACAAAGGAAGATCCATGAAAATCACATAGTTTTCAGTTATTGCAAAATCATGCATCATGATAGTTTCAGGAATTGTTATGGGAACCGGATCAAGCATATACCCCTCCTTTGTGACAACATGGTAAGTAAAATAGGGAGGAGTAAATTGATAGCCAAATTTGAACATCTCTCTAGTAACAGGATCAACCTTTGGATGCGTTGTAAAGGAGTGAGTTAATCTTTTATCATAATCCATCACCCCAAGAGTTTGTAAATCCCCATCTTCAAGGACCTTCAGAGCATCCTGCTTTTCACTCAATAAATGCACGTATTTATCCATAATCTGTTTACCATCCCTGCATTGGCCTACCAAATACGGAAGATAGGGGATATTGAGATTGTCACACGCATCCATCACTTTGGACAATGTGGCCAAATCCATTTGCTTCACAAAAATATCATCCCACTTCTGCACATATTCCACCCTCTTTTTATCACCCTCCTCGTTGCGTATTCATGGATCATATTGAGGGTCGTAAAGTGCATGGAAAGTGCAATACTCGACGACTGTTTTCAGAATGTTGGTGGAAATAGTGGGGAGATGAATGGTAGCGCCAGTGCCCAACTCCTCTTCATTTATGAACCAAAAAATGAATGCCATTGCCTCATCCACCTCAATTATATCACTGTCTGAGGTCTGCAATCTCACAATCTCACTATTATTGTTGGCATCTCTAACAAGTATCGGTTTTGAACGCTGCCAGCATAAACTTGTAATTGCCTTGATATATATTAACGTTGGCGTATTAACACAGGCGTATATGTCGATCCATTTTTTCCAAAAATCATGACGCATCACACACCCCATGTTACACCATTTGCGGGAGGACAAGACACTTGACGACGAGGGAGACACAGCCTTTTATGCAAGCTGATTCATCGAAAATCTGAATAGTGGCCCAATGTATTGACTGGGTCACGTTGTTCGACGGCAGAGGTTGACCGGAGTTTTTTTAATGGTGGGCACGTTATTGTGTGCAGTGATATACACAACGGAGGGACACAGATAGCGCCAACGTGCCGACAGTGAGACATACAGCAATAACGTGCCGACAGTGATGCAGGCAAATCTATTTGCGGTTTGCTTGGCCAGTTATCGTCGGTGTTTCTAACTGCAGATTGCCTGGTCGAGTCCCTGGAAACATTATCGGTCCTCGTAGGAGTATTTTTTCTAGTTTCTGCACCACTTTCATTGGCAATGGCGACTCGGGAATTATGAAACCTACTACAGTCAACTTTGACTTTGTACACTTTTTTTTCAACATCTTGGGTTGGCAAGGAACTCGACGAGGCTGAGGCGGGGGTTGCTGCTTGGAGACTATGAGTAGTTATTTGAAACCATTGGTGCTGCATTAATGGCTTCGTATCTGAAGAGGAAATTGCCTCGTCAATGGCTGCAAGAGGGATTTCTTCGTGCCTGCCTGCTCCTCGCCGTGGATTGTCTATGTACTTGTTCATATCCATCATATCCATCAAACTCAAACTTGATTTCTCCGCATATTTGAACTCATTTGAGCCGGATTCCTCTGTATCTCCATGGGTGGCACTTGGACTCTGATCCTTTACAATGGAATCCCCGGATCCAACATCAGCAACCATATCCACTTTGCTATGATATTGTTTATCTGGATCATTTTCATTGCCATTAAGATCAACATTTTGATCGAATTCTTCTTCTTTTTCTTCTTCCATGTTTTCCTCTCAACATGCTTTAACTTCTGCAATTGATTTTTTTAAATGTTGAAATGCTTCTTAAATTTCACTAAAATGTTCGACGTGTTCACGACGTGAATGTAATGGCACATTGTGCGGAAAACTACATTCAAAGTCCTGCATGATTATATCGTGTGCCATGGCTCTAATACCACTGTAGCATAAAAACTATGCTGAAGTATGAAGATCTGATAGCTTGTAAGCTAAATGTTAAAATACACAGAAGGTATTTAAAATAATAATTTATTAATATATATATAAATTATAAGATGATTTGAATGTACAATGAGGACCCTGCTTTTATACCCAGCAGGTGACCTTTTTGTGAATGGGAATAGTCTTTTAGACATGCCTTTTCACTTAATTTAATGACTAATTAACCTAAATAATATTAATTATTTAATATTAATATTTATTTTATTTAGCTAATTTTTATGAATTATATTCATAACAGTTGTCAGTTCATTTTCACCTCCAGAAATCATTTGCTTTGTTTCATATCGTAGATGTGGGATACATCAAGGCCCTCCTACGATGAGTCGCTTCTTGTCAACGTCAACTCATTATCCAAGAAGTTGACTTAGAAATGACCCTTTCAGTGCTTTGAAGCTTGAATACATCAATGGCAAGATCTCACTTCTGGCGACAGGTTGACATCAATGGCCTTCGACCGAAAGATTTTGCATGATGTTCAACATCAGATCATGTATTCACACCACGTGAATTGTACTGTAGTACATTGAGGATCATTATCATTATCAGTTATTCTCTCGTGTCTGTTAACAGCTCACATCATTGGCTGGTAATCAGGCGATGTCTTTCCATGTTCGATTTCAGAACATCTCTTCACATGGTTTGACGTGTACATCGAGCAAAGATTGAACGAGTTTGAAGACCCTGGATCTAGTTTCATCCATCCGGGCTGTGATATATTCAGGGGTATAAAAACATCAAATGTACAAAGGCTCTACACAGATGGTCATCCTAATAATGGATTGTGACTCTATATCTATAGAATCATGAGTCTGTATCTGCAGACGACTATCTAATCTATGTACATGAAATGAAATTAATAAAGTTGAGCATGGGAATGCCTCCCTTAGCTAGATCATGAAAATCATATTATGATGATGTATTGTATTGTAACTTATACAGGTCACCTTCTAGTTCGAAACTTCAGATCCTCATGATAAAGCATTTCACCCGACATGAATATTTATGACCTCATGCTTTACGGGGCAACTGTTATAGACATATTTGGGCACATCAACCCCAAACCTATATGTCGATGTATTAGGGCTCATCAACCCCTAAAAGATTTGTTTCATACCCTAAAGGAACATATTCATCTGAATACATCATTCCCCAAAAGTTCCATCTGAGAAACCATCCAGAAATTGCCTAAATTGAACCATACTGACTACTCCACAGGAAAAGTGTGATGCATACTGAGTGGTACACTGCCAAGGTGCGATGCATATTGTTTAGGCCTTCTATAGGGTGTGATGGGTGAGGATGGACAAATATCTGGGATAGTTTGTTAGTTGGTTGCTCACGGAATCTTCTAGAAACTTCTCTTGTGCCACTTGCCTCTATGAATTCGCCCAAGGATGAACAAGGGATATAGGAAATCATCTCTAATCCATTCCCTTGTGGAACAAATTGTAACAAGTAGAATGACACTAATCAAACCCCATGGATGACTCACACCCTTGCAAACATCTATAAATGGATCTCCAATCCAATAGATCTGGAGGCTAGAATGTTGTGAATTGCAAGTAAGTGTTGATAGTTTGTTATTGAGGAGAGAGCATTGTATTCTTGTTGGAGTGATCTTTCTATTTCATGAGGTGAAGAAGGATTGAAGCTAGGAGGATGGTGCTGGATCAGACAACTGGGTTGTAATTATCCTTTCTATTAATAAAGCTCTTCAAGTTTCTCCCATATGATTGTGCAATTGTGAATGCTACCATTTGTTCATTATATATCTGATTATGTAATGTTTATGTTGTAATAGATCATGATGCTTTGACAGTTCTTTGTTGTTGTACTTGTACAGGTACTCTCCAAGCGTGTTAAGTACGGGGAGGAGTTGCAGGATCTGCCAAAGGAGAGAAAGTGCAAGCAAGGGATTAAGCGAAAGTTTCAGGTTGGTTCCTTTATCTTTCTCTTATCTGTTACGCATAGGAAAAATCATTGAATTGCTTTAAACTGTTGTTTATAGGGTAAATTCCAAACCTAGAGGGATAGCATTCTTTAGGAATTTTAGTTTTCCCAGAAGCAGTAAGTAGAGAAAGGTTGCAGAAGTTTGATTATTGATTGGACAAAAGGTACTTTATCATCTTTTACCATATGTTTCTATGTCCGTGATTCAATTACACAAAGCAAAAGAAGGTCTACAACATAGATTAATTAACTTCCCATTCATCCCCATTCATCCCTATATTCACTAATTTCCCTTCCCACCTTCATACATTCATATTCATTCATTTTCAATATAAACCCTTTTCCTAAGGTCAAAATCTTTTTTACCTAGGAAAAGTTAAAATCCCATGTATAATCCCCTTTTACATGAAAAACCCACAAAAATATGTTTTCCCTAAGTATTGATGCATATATGAAAAGTAAATAAACCATTAAAAGGCACTTTACTTAGTTTATTTCCCCTTTTCCGCTCATATTTCAAATAATTCCCTTTTCCACCTATAATCCCCCTTTTCCCATATATTTACCCTTTTTTCGCTCATTTTCCATATTAACACTAATTAATGTATTAAACCCTTAAAATGACTTTTTCTCTATATATTAACTCATTATTAAAATATCCCAAAACCCTTAGTTTTATAATAAAACTATGTATTTTAATATCGCATCGCAATATTGTCGCATCACAAGCCTTTCATATGAACACACTCTTCCCCAATTGCGATATGTGATCAATGATGGGCCCGGACCCAACCAAATATATATCACAATCTATATTCATATCGCATTTTCTCCCATCACAAGTCCCGACCGAAGCATATACCTTCCGCCATTGCGATCTTTGATTGCGATTGGGACCCGGACCCGATTACATATCATATATCGTTTATTCCCACGTCGCGTCTAGCGCCTATCGCATTCCTTACGATGGGCTGCCCTCCACTAAACTGTTATTGCAATATGCGATTAGCCCGGACCTGATATCATATGCCCCTGCATTCATAAAATTTCAACTCCGCCATATGCGTTTTGCAAAAAAAATCCTTTGTTAAATCGTTTTTTATGATTTAAACGAAGAAATAACTAAACCTTCGTTTAACCATAAAAACACCGCTAATCTGGGTTTTAAGCCATAATACAGCCATTACCGCCATATTTAATCATTTGTACCCTCCATGCTACTCCTTCGCTCCGCTACTGTCCAATCTAATCCATCCAAATCCAATGGCCCTCAGCGATTTCGGGTACGTTCTCTGTACGAACATTACCCACCTGAAAAGTGGTTTTCCACCATCCTCCCTTGCTACGTGTCAAGCTCAGATCATTTCGAATGACCCCTTCCCAAAACCGCCAGCGCGTCATAAGCGGTGCGATGAAAACCACCTTCGGCAAAAATACAAAATAGTCAATGTACACTATCGTGCCATAATTTAAATGCAAAATTGTTTTTCCCGTTTAAACGCCAAAATAACCATTTTGCTCTGTTTTCACCTGTTTTCATAGTAAACCTTCCATAAGCCTCTGCGACCACAAAAACCATGATTTTGCCTTCCGATATGCTTTGGACTTCTTCCAATGTCCTTTCAAGCTTTATAAAGCCATTGAAGACCTCTTGTCACCTTGTTTTTCTTAACAGTTTCTGTGTTTTTTGTAGGTAAAAGCTTTTGTTCCAGGCTTACAAAGAAAAGAGCCTATGTATAGTTGGGAGACAAATATGAAGACCATATCAATTTAATTTACCCTGTAACATAAAATCTAAAGCAATTTGCTGTTGAAAAACACAGTAAAAACCCAGATTGCACAGTAAAGGTAAAAGGAAACAGTAAAGGTTACTCAGCAGGATCAAAGGAGATTTACAGAGTTTAAAGGGTATCAAATGAAAGATCAAACTGAAGAAATCAACCAGTGTGAAGGGTACAATCAATTTAGTAGCTTAAATGGAAAAATATCAACTAACAAAGCCAGCACAACCTGAATAAAAGGGACAGAAAGAAGCAGTTCAATCGCTGCCCCTATATTCTTGTATGAAGATCTTTTCCTTTCCTAGAATAAATCTTAATCAGTTTTAGGATATTTCTTAAGTTTATTATTGTATAAGTAACTCTCTTCTCGACATGTTAAGGGTTTGGAGTTCAAGATTCATAGATCTTTGCTTGTAAAGTCTTGATTGTTAATACTACTTTGAACCTGGAAACCACCTTTGAAGGAAGCTTTTGCAGAAACTTGATGTATTCAGTCTTTCTGGAACCTTAATACAAAGCAGAGGATTCTGAATCTGGTTTTACACAGTTTTGTGTTATCATGTAAGTTTTTCCAGTTATCAATCATTGTGTTTTTCTTCATATGCTTATGACTTATAGAGATATCTAGGTAGGAAGAATTGTGTCTCAATTTATTCCTATAAGCTTCTGAAGTGATCATCTATTAAGAGAATGGATTAATGAACTATATGTTTAGATAATCCCCTCTAATCAGTAAATCATCAGCATCTTGTGTAAGCATTAAGTATACTGCCTTGAACCTTTGGAACGTAGTTTAGAAGGTTTTCCAACTTATGATTGTTTTGTTTTACAGTCTGGAAACTGTGATAATCATATTTTTTGTTGTCTTCTACTCACCACTATTTTTTATCTATATCATTGTGTAATGCTTTATAGCAGCCCTTTGTTGGAGTATGAATATAACCCAAAGGATTAATTACTTTAATTCTACATATGTCTTCATTCATTGGTCTTCCAAAAAACTTAAATCAAAAACCCCAAAACAATTATTTTAGATGCTCTGGCATTGGTATCTGACCTACTACTATCTCAGAGGTACAACATGCCCTAAATCAATCTATCAAGATAGTAAATTATAAAATGTTGCTCTGCTCAAAATGAATATCATGTCAAGTCCTACAGCTAGATTGTTTATCACATTGTATAATCTTGTTCAATCTGCACAACCCTACTCAATCTGACCATTACATTGTCCAACTATTGTTCACTACACAATGCTTATCCAACTTATCATTGTCCAAGTCATACCAAACAAATCAAATTGCAATGGTCATTGCATTGCACTGCTCATGTAAGGATAAGCATCATATTCTCTTGAGATAGTCAATATATCATACTGCCACATTGTACCAAACTTCTCATGCTATTATAAATAATGGTACAACCATTTAATACTACTATCAAACAATGCCACAAACCAAGGTGCCTCAGGTCATCCCTATGACCTACTACCAATTCTCTAAAGTTTTGTCCATGGAGAGCTACCAACATATGTTTAAAATTTGTTGGTTAGCTAATATCTTTACGTCAATATGTTGTACCACTAGATGATATTGCCTTCAAAGACCCACTACCATGTAAGTTCATGTCATTATGATAGTACACCCACTAGCTCATTACTACAAATCCCTAGGACATTACTAGTACAAGTTCCTAGGTTATCACTGTCATAGGTCTATGTATAGTGATATATAGGTCAAGTCATAATCAAGGTGTCAACTCACTGTCAATGTCATATCTAGATGGAAAGTTAACGGTAATTTATCACCATCATATAGTGTCAAATTCAAACATCTAATCATAGCATGCTCACTATGTGAATCAAGGTGTTATCATTAAAAGATCACTTATCTCAAGTCCAAATGTCACGTTTTTATGTTAAATCATTATATGAAATGTTCAGTGAGTTATTAATATTGTCTTATTGTAACTATAGTCACATAATTGTTTTGTTCATTGATCATACAAAATCAGTTCAAGTTACTTCATCTACATATCTATGTCAAAATAAATCAGAGTTCACTGTTATATTGTCATAGCTTAGTCAATATCTCTTATGTGTCACAATATCACTATCAAGTTTATTTTCCAATCATTCAATCTCAATATCAGTTGTTAAGTCACACAAGTTGTTATCACATGTGCATATCTACAGTCAAAGGACAAGGTCACTATGTCAAATTAACTATTGTCATCAAGTCGTGGTTTCACTTATTAAGGTCACAGTACAATATGTCGAGGTAAATTCAAAGTGTCATCTTTCATGTATTGTGTCATGTAAAGGTCAATATGTTATGTCAATGTCAAAGTGTTATTTGTTGTCCCATCACATATAGTTACATCACTTTTTCAAGAGTTAAGGTATCATATTACAAAAATCATACCACTGTCAAGGTCAACAAGTTGCATATGTCAGCTCATTACTAATTGGTATATATATGTGGATATAAGTAATCAATGTAATGCTAAAGCAGAACCACAAGTATGCCAAGGTCCTATTCTCCAATGGAAATGCAATAATACAGGATTGAAATAATGAAATTTTCTCACTTCCCTAGAACAAAGGGTTATGACAATCATACCCAAGTGAAACACTTGTATCTAGAGTTTGATCCAACGAATCCAAGTTATGCCACACCGCGAAAATAGTGCAAGCCTTTGGTATTCTAGATGAAAGAAAAAAAGGTGTACCAACATCACACTGTGATTCATAATTTATACCCTAAAGGACTTTCTAAGGTTAGAGAGGATGGAAAATAAGTTCACCAAATGCATAGGTTCGAAACATGACAAAGAGTAGATGCCCATGCCCAAATTGACGTTAATATAATATATTTGGTTTGCAGGCTTACCCTAACAGAGGGCCAAGGTTCTACTCAGAAGGAAATGCCCAACCAATCATTCACACCAAGCTACAATATTACTTTCATCAATTGTAGCTTTCTAGGGCAATAAGAACAAAGATTGTCCCTAAATGTTTTACCTTGACCACACATAAGGAGGCCCTAATAAGGAGGCTAAGGTGCAACAGGAAGAATGATTGTATACTATAATTAAAACAATATGAAAAAGAAATTCCTTATGAACTTCTCTATTTTCCTTAGCCAAAATCCTAACCCTAATCAAGTCTTTATATCTCTTCATTGATATGTTATTTAGGCCGAAAATTTCAGAGTGCATCTCATAAGATCATTCATTGAATTGTTATGGTTTTGAGGGTACATAAGATGTATTTTTATTGGAAAAATTAGACTATTTAAGAGCTTCATAAGGTATACATTGGGTTCATTAGACTTCTAATAATATGTGGCTTGTAATTTAAGAAAAAGGAAAGGTCGTTGGCCTTAAGGGGAAAAAAATTGTTCCACGTTGAACAACTAAAGAATACACCCTAAATATACATATATAAAAAAAAAAAATATATATATAATATATAATACATATATATATATATAGATATCATAATCATATCATTTTAATAAAAATAATAACTAACCCTTACTAACCATTTAAAATTTGTTTAGAAATATTTTCAATTCCACGAGAAATTTGAAATCAATGATTGACTTAGTGCATATGGTCCTATCGGGTTGTGAAGTCAATGATTGGTTTATTGTCTTTGGTTCTTGAAGTTATTCAACTTATGCACATTGAGATTGCAATGAGAAAAAATCCATATATTTATAACCATAGGTGAATTAATGGTAAGGTGTCATGTCACAACCCTTTAGGGTTTTAGCCCATAAACTGGGGTCACAAACTTCAAATGCAATTTTCTCTCAGACCATGAGGATTTATGTGGCATGCCACATACCACTAGAAATATCTCTATGAGGAGAATACAATGACATGGATCACCAAGTCAAACTCAAATATTTTTCCATTCAAAAACCCTAAACAAGGTCGGGGTACATCCTTAGTCCAAGGAACCCAAACCCTAGGACTTGGATTTTCAACGATCCAACTATAGAGCTGCCAACTTGATGCAATCTAACAATTATTAAGAAGTGTTCATTAACCATTTGACATCAATGACTGGTGTTTTTAGTCAAAGTCAAACCTAGTCAACTCCATGGGTTGACATGAAAACACCATCCAAAAACATCAACTATAGTTGAGTCCATTCTGGCAGCATTGGTTCTATTCAAGTCATTTCTATAGCCTACTAGACTAGTTCCACATTCATGGGCTCAATAATCGATTGTTTTGGTGACAATTTGATTGTATCCTATTGTTGCATTTCCTCCTTTCACCCATCAATTGGTTCATTAGAATCAAATTTCTCAAACGATGTACTAGAATTTGACTATGATGACTCATCTTGCTCTTATTTTCCTTTTTTTTATAGTGGTGGTGATACATATAAATATATCTTCTTTAACTACCATTCCTGCACTATTTGTTGGGAAGATTTATTTGATGAAATTTCTTCTTCAACTAGTGTTGGCTTGATTGGTGCTGAGTTATGGGTCATGTTAATAAGACCCAATTACCTTGTTTTAGGTTGTTTTGGGACTAGATTGGGCACTCGCCTCTATTTTTGTTTATGTTTCTATGTCCATGGCTTATGTGAATTGTTCCTTATCCATCTTTATGGCTTCTATATAACTATCTCTAATTCTCAACCCTAGAATATAGTTTGTTGGGTTGACTCCTATCAAGATGATTTCTCCCATTCCCTTACCATTTTTCCAAGAATTTTTACTATTTCTTACATTTTCCTTGACATGCTAAGGTCATCCAAGTTGATGGCCTAGAATTCCCTTAGGACTTCATTAATGTTCTCATCAACCGATAAGGGCTTCTCATCTAGCAGGTTCTTTTCTTTTCTTGCTAATTGGTTCTTTGAGGGTGACCTAAACATTATGTCATGGTTATCAATGAATGGTCGAGTATACACTTTTTCTTCTCTTTCCTCTTCTAATTCTACAACTATGAATGACATAATTTTCTTAGACAACTCATTCAATGCCCGTTTCAGGATGGTGACTAGGAGGGATCTGCAATGGATAGGGTTTTCATATGCAGGGATTTCGCCACCATCGTCGAGCTCCAATCTGTTTTGGTAGCCACAATGGTGTTGATTTACGCTTTCATCAAGCCTATGAACCTGATATATTTGTCTTGTAGGTGTTTTCCAATAAGTTCTTTCGAGGCAATCATTACCTCAACAACGGTGGCAAATTTCAGCCAGACCTTGATGACCAAGACGATATGAAAATAGTTACAGTTTTATAGAACATTATTCTTGCAAGGGTAGTTTGGTGGTTGATTGTTGAAGTTAGAAATCTCAAGGACTATATTTTCATTGGGATCATTGTGGAAGTTGCAGATACATGATTATATGTCTTTGTTTTGTATGGTGGCCATATGATGCAATGAAACTCTATATCGCAAATCCACAAGGGATTTCTTTGCAACCACTCGATCCCTTTACTACCCATAGAGAGTGGTAAGAGAACTGAACTGGGTCCGGAGCTATGGAGGGAAGGGTTTCCTAGAAGAAACCTGCCCAATTGTAAGGATTTTCATCCAAATCTGCAAGGGGGTGTTTTTTTCAAAATTTTGGGAAAACCCCAAAGGGGAGATCGATCCTCATAGTGATCTGGGTTGTGGATTTGGCATTTAATATAAAGTAGAAAATCCAAAAGAGACTATGTATTCTAAAGGAGTTTCAAAATATGATTTGTGTGGGTAGATCTCTGCAAAATGACCTTATGTTGTAGGACTATGGCATTAAACGAAACTCCTTTATCTTCATTAATTTGCGACTGTGGGGACGTTTTCCTAGTCCCAGTAACCCTAAAGGACTAGCTTCATTCAAGGATGTAGTGCAAAAAAAGGTTAAAAGGTTCAAATATCAATATTCTTGGACCTTACATTATGGAACAGATGAAATAGGCTCTGGAAATGGCAGTAAATATACCACAATTTATAGAATTGTTCTCTATGCTAAAATCCTAAGCAATCATTTGTAGATTTAATGGCTTTTGGCCAAAACCAAAGGATCTACACCATTGGGTATGCACACATTGGACCTTGAATTGTGAAATCCATATGCACTCCAAGGGTTTTTTTTGTTGTACAATTTGCTACCATGAAGGATGTGTAGTTTACCCGAAATGAGGGTCCATGGTTTTGGGGTAGGACAGGTCTTTTTATAACCCCATGGTTTCCTTTGTTTGATGCCAACACAATGGTGATTTCCAAAATTTCAGTTTGGGTCAGATTACATAACCTTCATCTTCGCTTTTGGCACCACTAAGTTCTATAAGGAAATGGGAATTCCTCGGGGAAGTATGTAAAGGCGGATCTGGATAGACCCTCAAAGGGAATTTTTACCTTCACTAGGATCTGTGTAGAAGTAGACCTTAGCAAGGGTTTACCAAATCAAATTGACCTGATTCAAGATAGTCTTTAGTGGACCCAACATTTAGCTTTTGAAAATATGGATTTCCCTTGTTGCACTTGTCTTCAAAATGGACATCTATAAAATACGTGACCAAGAGCAAAGAAAGACCCAAAAATAAAAAATAAAAAACATCAAAAGCTAAATGGTTGGAAGTTTCAAGAGTAAATTTATTTAAATGAAGTGGATGACAAATTAATGGACAATCCTATGGATTCTAAGAATCCACAAGGAGAATCGACGGATGGAGGGGTTGAGTAGAAGGGATGAATGCCTCAAAGCATGCAAAGGATGGAAGCCAAAACATCCATAGTCCCAGTGCAAAAGATTGTAGCACCTCTTTCAGAAAAAGAGATGGGAGGAATTAAGAGACCCCATTCATTTGAGAGTTTAGACTCAGATAAAGAGGCCTCTCTAAAGGCAGTGGAAAATTAAATAGAAACTATGGAAGAAAATCAAATGGAAATTGTAATTGCCACTCCTAATTAAGGAGTATGGTGAAAAGTAGAGAAAAATAAAGGTAGAAAAGGGTAGTTAAGTGTCCTTACACTTAACCCCAAAAGGCAATTTATTACAGTTATTTTTCTTGGGTATCGGTCTTTATTTATTTTCTTTATGGGGACCTATGTTTCTTGGAGGAGTGTTTATTGGAGCTTTGTGCTTAGTTTTTTGTCGGCCTTTTGGCTAACATGTTTAAATGTTCTTAGGAATCTGCAAAATGTATTTTTGTCCCTATTTTTTCAGGTGGAAAAAAATGACTATTCTAGGATGTGGTATTCTATGCGCAAATTCCTTTCTAGTTCTTCAAAAATTTGCTTACATGTTAGTTGATATATGATGTCATTTAGGGTTGAAACTGTTCCTTCAACATACCATAGGTTAGTGGTGTCCAAACAAAGTTGGATGTGGGTTGTGTCAGGGAGTTTTGATGAACTCTTTGTAATACTCTTCATTTGTTCTAGAAATTTTTTAAGTTCTCCACCCCATGTTAGAACATAATCTTAGGGGGGAGGGAGTTTATTGAAGATTTTTTAACTACGAAAAACTAGAAATTTTGCATTATTGAAGTCTTTCCCTTGGTAAACACTGCTTCATGGACCATATTGAATTAGATTATTGTAAGCCAAATTAGTGGGGAAGGGAATCAAATTCCCTTCCTTGAATTTTGGCATTCTTGATAGTTTGTTTTTCTATTGTCTACTACATTCTCAATACAAATAAATAGTTTTCCTCTTTGACAATTTTGCCAATTACCTCCATCATGTTGATTTTAGTGTCGACTTCCCAACCTACTATTGTGAAACACAAATACACTATGATGTAAGTACATTTTGTAACACGATTAGTCATTTAACAAATTATTAACTGTTTTGATTTTTTGTTGTAGTCGACCTTATAAGTTTTTGGATCCAATATCTAGGGTCGTTGGTTATGGATATTTTTTCTCGTCTTCTTGGAAAACCAATGATTATGTGAATCAGCCCAACAATGGTTGGTATTAATCTTTTTAGGCATAGGTACCCTATATGGCATCAGCTGACATAAAATTTTCCAACCTCTTCTTTCCGTAAATTAAATTCATTTATTAGGGGAGAAATAAGATAATGTTTGGTTTTCACCTATTCGAGCACTTGTTCTTCAACCTTTTTTCTCAACCCATTGTTTAAATTTTTAGCAGTGTCTATCCTAGTGGATTTCTTCTATATTTTCTTATTGAAATTTGTGCAAATGCACTTCTAGCTTTTCCATGCCTACCTCATCAAATTTTTTCTTTGGCCTTGGGTCTAATAAGGTTTCCCTTATTTGGAGTTGACCTCTCATTCTTGGCATTATTTTAGATTATTGAAAGCTTAGATTCATTCTTCTAGTTTGGATGAAAAAGTCGAGTGATCAATTTCAAGCTAAAATACTAAGGTTTTCGATTGCTTGAGTGTGAAAAATAATGTGGCAATGTCATATGGTTCTTCTCTATTTAAATATTTAATTAACAGAGGGAAAATAAATTAACATGGTGGAACATTTATTTGGCATGGTTCTAAAGTTATGATAGCATTTTATGAAGTTTCATGTGTAGGTGACATGCAAGTGCCACTTTTCCAACATTTGACTGGGTCATGTCAGAAGCCAATTGAGTTGGTTGTTGGATCAATTAGATCATATTGGATGTTGATCAGGTAAATTTTTACAAATTTATTGGTCAAACCATTTTGGTTTATTTTTATCAATCAATCAAACCTCTATGTTCGGTCGACTTCTATTTCCATGTGATTTTGTCTTGCTAGTTGTTTAGTCTTTTGTAGTTAAATATCTTGACTTGGTCAATTTTATTTCTCTTGTCTATTATTTGGTGATATATTCATTAGTCAACTTTTATTGATCTACTTACTTTATTTTATTTTGAAACTTGATAATGTCCCTTTGCCTTAACAAGTTATGTTTAACTTGGTTCTTCTTATTTTACTACTTCCTTCACCCTTTTATTTAAGTACTGGAACAGATCTTATCCTCTTGGTTGCACTTGATTTGTCAAAGGTGTATGCTCTATCAATTTTATCTTTCTTTCTCTCTCTACATTTCAAAGGATCAACCCCTTCTCCATTTTTATTTTCTTAAGCATATACTAAATGTATGTATTTAATTGTGGCCTCAATCAACTGTAAGATACTTTTCAAGAAGTTTTTTGTATAACTTCTTATACAAATCAAATTACTTTAGGAAGGAATTTTCAATCGTTGACATAGTAGTTTCCAATCAAGTGTAGATAAAACATTGTGTCCTAAGAGGTTTTGACAATTTGGCCTACTCATGTTTGTTAGCTATAATAATTTTTTATTCAAGCACCATTGACCACCTTATCGAGAAACTACTCTTTTAACGTTCTCAATTGAACTGCATTGGCCTATATGATTTCATCAATGATGAAGACCTAGCCATGAATTTTGTAGTTTTTGAGGTTTTCCTTTGATCCTATTGTTGTATAAAAGCACCATATCTCCTTGTTTTATATTTTTATTTATTATATGTTGATCATGCCACATCTTTTGTTGTCTTTTCTAGATTTTTTTATGATGAAGCATAATCAATTGTTCTTCTTGTAATTTATTTAATTAATGAATTCTTTATTGTTTATCCATGTTGAATTTGAATATTAGGAGAAAGGATACTTTCACAACATTTATTGAGATATGTAGTGTAACTATCGCTTCCTGGCCATATACCGCTTCATTTGTATGCTATCATGTAATCCCATAATATTGTTAGCACTTTATCATCCAAATCATCACGATCAATTCCACATATCTTTGTGGGCCCTTTGTCTAGGGCGTTATTAAATTATTTGAGTGCACCATTTGCTTATGGGTCATACACTAATGTCTTCTTATTGATTAAGAATCTTTTTAGAAATACTTTAACTGCCCCATTTATAAATTGTGTTCCTTAATGGTTGATGATAACTAATGGCCAACCAAATATGTAATGATATTTTCATAAAATAATTATGCTTATATTTATTTCTTGCATGAATCAATTGGATTTACCTCTGCCCATTTTGTGAAGTATTCAACAATAGTTATGATATACTTGACTCCACTTATTTTTTCATGTTGAGGGAAAGGGCTCACAAAGTTGATTGCCCAAATTTTGTTGAAATTCAACTGCAAGCTTGAATTTAGACATGATAATTACTTGTGATTGATAGAACTATTTTGTTTTAGAATTTATTTTTTTAGTTGTAGCATCAATAAATTACACCTTAACGATAGAGATCATAATGCACAAGAAACAGAGACATCAAATATTAGGCCAGAGGCTAGGGAAAAACCCACAAGTGGAAAACTCGTTAATCCTTTCCTTATAAATTCTTCATCAAGAAGAGTAATCCAAGTTAAACTAACCACTGATCCAAGTGCTAAGCCAACCCTCCAAACTTTTCCATGATTTCTCCACAAAATAATCAATTTGCCACGCCACAGAGTTATAGGTTCCATAGACTGCTTGCTTCATTATAGGGAAAGATGTCACAAGAGCTTGAATTAATATAAAGAAATATTTCCACAAGATATATCATCCTCATAGAGAAAAAATCACTTCATATGTCCACATATCATCATCACATAACTTGCATCATAGGAACATAACTCACATCATATACAAGAACATCACTCGCATCACAAAGAAATATTATCACAATAAAACATGCCTATGAATTTACCACATGAATCTTGGTTATGTGCCTCAGGACTTGCCACAAAAGCTCAATTATATGTGCCTTAGAATCTGTCATAGAATCTTAATTATATGTGCCTTAGAATCTGTCATAGAATCTTAATTATATGTGCCTCAGGATCTGCCACAGAAGCTCAGTTATATGTGCGTCAATATCTGCCACAGAATCTTGATTATATATGCCTCTGGATTGTATGCCACAGACCCAAATTGTATTCCACAAAAGAGAGACCAAACTGATTTCAAAAAGGTGTAGGAATTATACCAATCTATAGTTGTTTCCTAATGCAAAAATACACAACTTTTGGGCAAGTTGACTTGTCATCTGGAGGGCTAGCTTAGCAACTTAAAAGGATAAATGATACTTAAAAAAATTCAATTTTTTTCTTCTTTTATAGGGTCATGAAGAACATGCACTTTGACTTTTTATTTTAACCAAAAATAAAGCATGAACATGCTACAAAAATAATAAAATATTTTCTTCTTTTGTTTTTACGAGATATATATTGATACAAGTACAATGAAAATTATGAAGACTAAACCTAGTTACAATTTCAACACCCCCTCTTAACTAGGTAGGTATTCATAATGACTTATCAGGGTATTATCAAGTTGAGAACTTCTATAAGAAAGGCTCCATATTGATAAGCGTCAATGATGATAGCATCAACATAACCAACATTGTCAAACTACCAAGACCTTAAGAGGTCATCTATATCTCTCCACTAAATCAGAACACAACGCTGGGAGGCATTGAATAGGACACCACACCACCTTTTCAAGGCACATACCCCACATGGGTGTTCACCAAGGTGTGTCTTCGCAAGACAATTTCCTACTCTATTGTCACTATTAGCTCTACTATACAAAGAGGATTTACTATGATCATAGGCAGGCTTGATTTGCTTGGTTGGCCCAAAAATGGATCCAAAACACTTCCAAAGTCTGTAAATCTGCTTAAAATCATGCCAAGGGATCCATTCATGCTGTTGAAATCTCCCATTTTTGTCAAAGGTCATCCACTGATCGAAATAGTTGCAGCCGGAAAGCCCTTGGAAGGGCGGAAATACACTATCGGGAGGCAAAAACCATGAAAAATAATCCAAATCACAATAGCTGTTAGATCTGGCCGATCAACAGCCCAGATCTAAGGGGCCAATTGCATTCTGCAAAGGCGAATCGGCGTTATCGGCACAGACCAGGGGGAAGGAGTGATTGCGATCGGCGATTAAACATGGACCGTCGATCACGCGCGCGCAGATCGACAGCCCAAATCACATCGGCGCTATCGCAGAGGAGGACTTATGAAGGGGCACAGGACACTGTCGATCAGTGATCGATGATCAGATCGCATCGACGGATCACAATAGGGAAACACAAGACTAGGTTGTTTGCGATAGGTGACAACAACCCAAGGGGCGAACACGATAGATATATATGCCATGTTTAAGGACTTTTGAAGTCTGAAACATTGAAAGTTTGGTGAAATTTCTCACAGTTGCATCATTTCTCTGCTATAACAGAAAGCAGTCGCCGTTTGCATTTAGAAGATAACAGAGGCCTGAAGACCCATTCTATCACATAAACAAAGGCAGGGAAATAACTACCGGGAGACAGAGGCTGAGAAGCAATCATGGGCATCGACAACACAGCTCAGCAAACCAACAGAATCAATTGTTGAGCATATCTGGCACAAGAGAGCTCCCTGCCAACACAACCTAAAATATATGAATATGGTTAGTCTTCTGTTAGAAGAAGAAACCACCGAGCCATGCTTGTTGATAGAGGGAATCAAACAGTCAGGGAACAGATCAGGAAGATTAAGACTCTGAGCCTTCTATAGAGCTCGGGAGCATTGTAAACAGGCTATAAATAGTTGTTAGTAAGATGTAATAAGGGTTCAACTTCTGGAGACTAATGAGACTTTGCTACTCAAGCTTCTCATCTTCATTCATCAGTAATACAAGCTTCTTTTGTTGTTATATGTTCAATGTCCATTTTCTCTTCTTTTCTAAGCTTGCACTTGAACAAGTTTTTCATGTTTCTTCTGTATCTAATGCCAGATAACTGTCATCTTATCTCTGGATTGATAAATTAGATTTGCAAGTTTCTTTTACTGCCTGTAGCTAGCCACGCATATGTGTTCATGTATGCAATATGCTGGTATTGTCAGTATTCTCCATCTATCCATTAAATCTTCAAACTATTGAGCATTTGCAGTCTAAAGCCTTATGTTATTGGGGGTGTTCATGCATGTCTTGAGTAAAAACATAGTTGAAATGGTTATCTGGCTTGATCCAAACCATCATTTATTCCAATATTTCAGAGAACAATATTGAAGATTATATGTTACCAAGCATCTCCAATCTATAGCCTAAGAGAGTTTCTTAGAGTACTAACATTAATTGGCGTCGTTGCTGGGGAGAGGAAACTAAAGCTCAGCTTTCCTGGGAAACATCACAGACCCCAATTTGATGATACACAAAGTTTGGGCACATTTTTGGTTGTAATAAGCTATCTGGCGACTCTACTAGAGGCCGAACCTCTTGGTGACTCCACTCCATAATTCTGGCTCAGTTTGTGAGGCATACTCGGAGAAATCCTCAGAAATTGCAAGCTGACCTGGAAAAGAGCATCAAGGAGAAGAAAGTATTGTAGAAAAGAGCATCAGGATTAGGTAAGCCCAAGAAATCTTACTTGTCTCTACATGAGAAGTTTTTAGTTGAAGATACACAGTTTGAGGATCTAGAACCTAGTACTGATAGTGAAGAAAATCTCTCACAAATTCATAAAGCTCCTTATTCTTTAGTTTCTCCTTTTGTTGTTAGCCTAAAGGGAACCTTACCTCCTATTCACCATACTCCTTTGGTCTCATAAATCACTCCTCCACCTTCTGTCATTCAGACTTCTAGTACTCTTTTAGTCACCACAGTTATGGCAGACCTGCAAGCACCCACCAAAATGGAAAGAATCATAGCCGCTAGGTATGGACCTCTAATACTGCCCACTCCTTTGAATGCTATGCCCACTGGAGAATATCAGAAGTATATGCCTAAGTTCACTGGGACTGAAGGTGTCACTGATGAAGAACATCTTGAGTCATTTTATAGCTATGCTGTTAATCTAGATATCAGTGAAGATGATGTGTGGATGAGAGTCTTTGTCCAAAGCCTAGATGGGGAGGCTAGAAAATGGTTCAGAGAAAAGGCCCCAATATCTATAGCAGATACCGAAGCTTTAGATGATACATTCCTAAAACATTACGGGGATAAGAAGGATCTCCTCTATTACCACACTGAGTTTGGGAACTTAAAGAGAGAAAATGGTGAACTGCTACCTGATTTTAATAACATATTTAACCGCATGTACAGCAAGATACCAGCTGAAGTGAAGCCCACTGCTTCCTTTGCTAAACTCACCTATGCTAATGCTTTTGATTCTGACTTCTGCCTACTGTTGAGAGAGAGGCGGTGTGCTACTTTGGATGACATGCAGGATGCAGCCTTGGAAGTAGAATCAAACATCATGGCTGCAGAAAAACTCAAGGGAAATGCTGATAGAAGAAGACAGAGGGGCGAGTCTTCATCCTCCTCTGATCCTAAGATAGATAAAATGACCAAAATGATCGAGTCATTAGCCTTTGAAATTTCCAAATTAAAGGTTGAGAAGCACCCTGGGAAAGGGAGAGTTCCCAATACCTTTGCTCCTAGAAATCCAAATCCATATAGAAGAGCTAATGAACAATTGCAGATATTGCAAAGAAGCAAAGATGCTAATGAAGACCAAAGGGTCAAGACCCCTTTCCATAATTTAGTCATGGAGGAAGAGCAATTTGAAGAAGATGATGAGATCCATTGCCTTGAAGACAAAGGCAATGCTTCCTTTTTTACTGCAGCTGCCTATGAAAAGTCATTATGCAATGACCGGAATAACCAAGAATGGGGTGGTGAAGTTGTTCTACAAGTTGAATATCATCGTAGATATAATCTGTGGTCGAAGATAAATAATGCTAAGGAAACTCCAGTTCAAAGAGTTGCTGACCCTGTAGTACAGCAAGCTAATAAGCAAAAACAACTGGCAGTTGATCCTATCATCCTCAAAGCTCCAACTCATGAGGTAAGAGGCCTTGACAAGTCCCTTTCTCCTTTCAGTTTTCAATCAGAAATTCAAAAGCTAAGAATACCTATGCCTCTGATTGAACTAGTGAAAAGTGAGTCCTTCAAAAGATCCATCCTCGAAGCCCTTGAGCCTAAAGCCATCGAAGCCTCCACCGACTATGTAAATCTACAAGATGACAAGCAAGCTGTCATCCTCGACCCAATGATTGAAAATGGTGAGGACAGATCCCCATCATTTTATGTCTCTCTGAACATTCATGATAAAATCCTCCACAACTGCCTTTTGGACACTGGAGCTAGCCATAACTTAATGCCAAAGGTTGTCATGGAAGAGCCAGGTCTCGACATCACTAAGCCTTATCATGATTTGTTTTCTTTCGACTCTAGAAAAATGAAATGTCTAGGATTAATCAAGGACCTAGCCATCACTTTGTCTCAGTTGCCTATGAAAAGCATGATGATGGATATTGTGGTAGCAGATGTACCTCCCAAATTTGGCATGTTACTTTCTAGAGGTTGGATCAAGAGACTAGGTGGATCATTACAAAATGATCTAACCTATGCAACTGTCCCAGTTTTCGAAGGTGAGAGCAAGAGATTATACAAAGAGGCACAGTTGGCTTACATCATCAGCAATGAGAAGAATCCCACTAATCATCCCATCTACGCTGTTGATACCGATTTTGGAGCATGTATTCTTCATATTGAAGAGTCTCAGTTAGCCTCCATGCAACTTAAAAAGCCAGTTTTCCAGATCATGCAGGATGGAAACCCACAGATTTGGGGTATTTTCTTTGATGGGGCTTGCTCCAAAGAAGCTGTAGGGGCATGTGTAGTCCGTATGTCCCCAACAAAGGAATACATTCATTTGTCATTCAAATTAGCCTTTCAGATCACAAACAACATAGAAGATTATGAAGCTTTGATTCTGGGCTTAAGCGCTACTAAGGAAATGGGTATCAAAGGCCTGCAAGTGTTTGGGGATGCAGACCTCATCATTCAGCAGGTAAATAAAAAATTCCAAGCAAAGCATCCAAGGCTGAAAGAATACAGGGATGAGGTATGGAGGCAAAAAGATTCTTTCAAAGTTTTCAACATTTCTTATATTCCAAGAATGAAGAACCAGCTTTCCGACTCCCTTGTTGTCTCTGCTAGCACGTTTGTTCCCCCTTTGCCTCCTAAATTGACATATGAAGTTCAGGTAAAATACAAACCGTCCTTGCCAAACAATGTCAAGTATTGGAGAGTTTTTGAAGATGATGATGAAGTGAATGGGTTTCTTCAAGTCATTGATGAATTTTCTGAAATGCAAATTGACCAAGAGAATGAAGCCTTGCAAGAAAGACCAAAATCCCAGCTTAGAAATAAAATTGGCGAAGATAGTATTGTCCAGCTTCCCAGCAATCATATTCCTAGGGGCCTAATTCCTCTAGAAAGACTATTTGACCATAATGACGTGTCCTATAAAGCTGCCCAAAATGAAGATCGATCTGCAGTATGTAAGCATGATATAGGGAGTCCAGGTTAGCCAAGATACATAAATCTGTCCACGCATCTGTCTGCTGACCAAAGTTGTAAATACTGCAATCTATTGAAGCAATTTGTTGATGTCTTTGCTTGGGAATATAGTGACCTGAAAACGTATGATAAGAAGATCATCCAGCATAAGATCCCTTTAGAGAAAGACACCATACCTATCAAACAGAAGCTGAGACCAATAAATCCTATGCTCCTCCCTCTTATTGAAAAAGAAATAAAAAAGTTGTTGGCTGCCAAAATCAGAGTCCCTCTCAGATATTCAAAATGGGTAGCCAACTTGGTTGTGGTGAGGAAGAAAAGTGGAGAAATCATACTATGTGTTGATTTCAGGAACTTAAACAAGTGCTCAAAGAAAGACAATTATCCCCTACCCAGGATGGAGAATTTGCTGCAGAAAGTCTCAGGAGCCAAAGTGATGTCTTTCTTGGATGGATTTTCTGGGTATAATCAGGTTGTTTTGCATCTAGATGATCAAGAGAAGACTGCATTCACCACTCCTTGGGGCACTTTTATGTATTCCAAGATGCCTTTTGGGTTGATAAATGCTAGAGCTGCCTTTCAGAGAGCTATGGATATAGAATTTGTGGGAGAGAAGGATAAATTTGTCCTTATCTACCTTGATGATATAACAGTATACTCTAGCAGCCATCAAGACCATTTGCAACATTTGAATAAAATGTTTTTGAAGTGCAGAAGGTTTGGGATTTCAGTAAATCCTAAGAAGTCACAGTTTGCTTTAGAAGAAGGCAAGTTGTTGGGACATATTGTTTCTGCTGCAGGTGTCCGAATTGACCCAGAAAGAGTAAAAGCGATACAAACCTAGTCTGTCCTGAGATCGAAGAAGGACATCCAGTCCTTTCTGGGCAAGATTAATTTTGTAAAAAGGTTTATCCCAAATTTTGCAGAACTTGTGAAGCATATTACCTCTATGTTGAAAACGGGGTCATAAATCAAATGGACTAATGCAACAAGAAAATCCTTTGAATCCATTAAACAAGCTATTATGGAGGCTCCCACTTTAATCAATCAGTCCAGATTACAACAAGGAGTTCCATATATTTTATTTTGCCTCTATTGACACCCTTGCAAAAGTTTTATTGCAAGTAGATGAAGAAGGCTCAAAGCATCCGGTGGAATTTTTCAGCAAAACCTTAAGGGATGCTGAGCTTAGGTATGATATTATTGAGAACAAGCATATGCTCTTATCAAGTCTTTGAAAGCTTTCATAGTTTATATTCTACATTCCAAAATAATTACATATGTACCCTCTGTTGCAATAAAAGATGTCTTAACACAACCTAATGCTGATGGAAGAAGGGCTAAATGGATTGCAAAGCTGATTGAATCTAATATAGAACTGAAGCCCACTAAGCTTGTCAGAGGTCAAGATCTTGCCAGACTATTAGCTGAAAAAAATTGCAGAACATTGGACATGAACCTCATGTGTTTGAATTCAGAAAATGGTCAAACAGAAGAAGAGGAAGCAGCTGAACCAGGAGAAAAGCAGTCATTGACAGAGAATCTATCTTCTTGTGATTGGTATTCTACGATAGCTAATTTCTTGCTGAAGCTAGAAATCCCTCCAGGCCTTACTCAAAGTCAGGCCAGAACTGTTAAACTTAGGTCAGAAAAATATTGCATCCATGACAATTTTCTCTATTGGAGGGAGCCATCTGGAATGCTTTTGAGGTGTCTGGACAAAGAACAGTCAATGGAAGTTATGCATCAGTTTCATTCCAGCATGTGTGCAGGACATCATTACTGGAAAACTACAGCCCACAAGATCCTCAGAGCCGGGTACTATTGGCCCACCTTATTTTCTAATGTATTTTCATTTGTTAAATCTTGTGACAGGTGCCAAAGATTCGAATGGAAACAGCAATTGAATTCCCTGCCCTTAAAACCAATACATGCAAAAGGACCTTTTCAGCAGTGGGGCTTGGATTTCATTGGAGAAATCAATCCACATTCTAGTGGCCAGCACAGATGGATATTAGTAGCCACTGATTATTTTACTAAGTGGATTGAATCAATCCCTACCAGAAAGGCTGATCATAATGTGGTCATGAAGTTTTTGATAGAGCATATCTTTACCAGATTTGGTTGTCCACATAAATTAGTCACAGAAAATGCAGCAGCCTTCAGGGCAAAATAATTGGTGGATATGTGCGATTCAATGGGCATTAAACTGGTTCATTCAACCTCATATTATCCTCAAGGCAATGGTCTAGCAGAATCTTCAACATGGGAAATTTTAGGGGCTAATATTTGCCCACTGGGCTAATTTTCCATGATTTTTCCACAAAAAGGATTCGCCAATTTCCAATTTTATAAAAGACGATTCGCCCAAATTTTAGAATATAAAATTATTTTACCTAAAAATTCGCCAACAATATATAAAGACTATATATAAAATCATTATAAATTTGAATAATTTTACAAATATATCAATAAACATTTTATAATTTTCATATTAGGGATTAGTGAGATTCGCCAATGTTTTTAAACTTCAAGAAATTTTCCATCCTTAAAATTTTCCTTGATCTTCAAATAAAAGCCTGATAAGGATAATTAAAAAGCTGCTGGAAGACAACAAAAAGAACTGAGATTCTAAGCTCAAATATGCACTATGGGCCAACAGAGTGACCATTAATAAATTCACAGGGAATTCTCCATTCACGCTAGTATATGGCACTGAGGTTGTGTTCCCAACTCAGTTGGCTCTTCCTGTGGCAAAGTTCCTGCAACAAGAGCAAAATGAGGAGGAATACATGGCAAAAAGGATTACTAATTTAGCAGAGGTACATCAAATCATAGAAAAACTGGTTGAAAAGGCTGCAGCACATCAGAAAAAGATCAAGGAAAATTTTGACAAAAGGACAAAAACATATAATTTTCAGGTTGGAGACTTGGTTCTAAAGTGGGATGCACTAAAAGAAAAGAAAGGCAATAATGGGAAGTTTGATGCTTTCTGGACGGGGCATTTTATCATTTCTCAAATCCAAGGGAACAATACCTTCATGTTGAAAAGCATGGGAGGAGAAGCAGTTTTTGATGGCCCAGTTAATGGGCGTTTTCTGAAAATTTATGTAGTTTAAGGTCTTTTGGCCTTAAAGTTGTAAATATTTTATTTTATCAGTTTTAGTGTAGGTTCAATCAAACTCCATGCCCAATGGAACACTAGGAATTTTGTTAATTTGTTTCCATTAGAAAGGCATTGATTTGCAGGTTCTTGAGACCTCACAGGGAGGATCTGATCCCCAGAAGGAGCCAGTGTTAGCTCTGCTATACAATGAGGATTTTCTATGATCATAGACAGGCTTGGTCTGCTTGGTTGGCCCAAAAATGGATCCAAAACACTCCCAAAGTCTGCAAATATACTTAAAATCATGCCAAGGGATCCATTCATGCTGTTGAAATCTCCCATTTTTGTCAAAGGTCATCCACCAATCGAAATAGTTGTAGCTGGAAAGCCCTTGGAAGGGCGGAAATACACTATCGAGAGGAAAAAACACTCCAAAACCATGAAAAATAGTCTGAATCACAGCAGTCGTTAGATCTGGCCGATCAACGGCCCAGATCTAAGCGGCAATCGCAATCGGTAGAGGCGAATCGGCATTATCGGTACAGACCAAGGGGAAGGAGTGATTTCGATCGGTGATTAAACGTGGACCGTCGATCGCGCGTGCGTAGATCAACGACCCAAATCACATAGACGCTATCACAGAGGGGGACTCACAGAGGGGCACAGGACACTGTCGATCAGCGATCGCCGATCAGATCGCAATAGGGAAACACGAGACTAGGCCATCTACGATAGGCGACAACGACCCAAGGGGCGAACACGATAGATATATATGCCATGTTTAAGGACTTTTGAAGTCTGAAACGTTGAAATTTTGGCGGGATTTCTCACAGTTGCATCATTTATCTGTTATAACATAAAGCAGTCCCCGTTTTCATTTAGAAGATAACAAAGGCCCGAAGACCCATTATATCACATAAACAAAGGCCGGGAAATAACTACCAGGAGACAGAGACCAAGAAGCAATCATGGGCATCGACAGCACAGCTCAGCGAACCAATAGAATCAATTGTGGAGCATATCTGGCATGAGAGAGCTCCCTGCCAACACAGCCTAAAATATCTGAATATGGTTAGTCTTCTGTTAGAAGAAGAAACCACCGAGCCATGCTTGCTGATAGATGGAATCAAACAGTTAGGGAACAGATCAAGAATATTAAGACTCTGAGCCTTCTAGAGAGCTCAGGAGCATTGTAAACATGCTATAAATAGTTGTTAGTAAGATGTAATAAGGGTTCAACTTCTGGAGACTAATGAGACTTTGCTACTCAAGATTCTCATCTTCATTCATCAGTAATACAAGCTTCTTTTGTTGTTATATGTTCAATGTCCATTTTCTCTTCTGTTCTAAGCTTGCACTTGAACAGGTTGTTCATGTTTCTTCTGTATCTAATGCCAGATAACTGTCATCTTATCTCTGCGTTGATAAATTAGATTTGCAAGTTTCTTTTATTGCCTGTAGCTAGCCATTCATATGTGTTCATGTATGCAATCTGCTGGTATTGTCAGTATTCTCCATCTATCCATTAAATCTACAAACTATTGAGCATTTGCAGTCTAAAGCCTTGTGTTATTGGGGGTGTTCATGCATGTCTTGAGTAAAAACATAGTTGAAATGGTTATCTGGCTTGATCCAAACCATCATTTATTCCAATCATTCAGAGAACAATATTTAATATTATATGTTACCAGGCATCTCCGATCTAGAGCCTAGGAGAGTTTCTTGGAGTGCTAACAGTCACAATAATTGACATGAGGCAATGTCAATCCTCCATACCATTCTTATATTAGATCAATGTACTTAAATCTTAAGGTTGTTAGTCTTAGTCATAGTATAGATCTCAAGAATCTTGGTATGTAATGCTTATCCAATCCGCTATTCTCCCTACCCATGTTCATGCACTAGACTTATGACAGTTAGTCCTGGCCATAGTACATGACACATGGAGAACACAGTGACCATCCTCACTACCTCTCGGCCAGGGAGGAGATCCTCACTCCCTCTCGATGAGGGAGGAGATCCTCACTCCCTCTCGACCAAGTAAGAGATCCTCACTCCCTCTTTACCAAGGAGAAGATATCCACAAGCCTAATCTTGTCTCAAAAATACTCATCATTTTCCATGAAAAGAAACTTCATCAATGCATCGGCTACCTATTTGTTAGTGGAGATATATGTGTAGCCTCATGGCTCCATTAGGTCATGAATCATAATGTGCTTCAACCAACCTGGATCTATGACAATTTTCAAATAGATTTGACCAATACAAAATATCATAATCGAATCTAGCATATCATTAGATAGACCATCAAACATTTTAAGTAGCCAAACAACTTCACAGCTGATTGTACCAACTACCACATCTTTTGCCTCTGCAATGCATAGAATTTTTCTTCATATTCTTCTAGGAAACCATACCATATCTCAATCATCAATAGTATCTATCCTTATCATCAGCAATGAAAATTCAATCGATGTAACCTCAAGTCCAAAGTTGTAAGGTACTTCATGTCAACTTCTACTTCCATCTCCCTTTGAAGTCAATATTACTTCCTTTGGCTCACGAATCCTTCTTTCTCAAAGTACAAGGTCTTCTTTAATCATGAGGCTTCTTCCAAATTTTGAGTAACTCTTTTAACTGAGTTAATTGTTTTCACTTGATCCTCTCCCTCTTACTAGGAGAATCTTCTTTACTTTAATGTTGTCATTTAATATGTTCTATAAAAATCAAGTCTTACGGTAAGTTTTCTAGGTCCTTGGTTGTTCTTTTAGATTGCATTTGGAATGTCCTCTTATCTATCCTTCATTGATTCTTTTGTTGCCAAGGCCTTAGGTTATATTAGTTATTTTCCTGCAATCCTCATTTGGGAGGATATGAGAGAACCGACAAGAGACTAACCAAAACTTAAGAACAATAATAACAATCTTAATTAAAGATAAAAGATATAGAATACTTATCTTTTGAGAAAAGTAAAATGCCCCTTAATCTTGGACTTCTAGTATTATCCTCGTGATGTCATTTTTTCCTTTTCCATGAAGTAGAGATTCTTTTGTCAGCAACATTAATCAGTCAAAGGATTTGTCCCTAGGGTTTTCTAAGGTTTACAAACCCTATATGTTTCAATCTTCAAGACCTAGCATACTTTAAAATTTCAAATTCTACAAATATACTAATGAGTTAGTTGCAAACCATAGAAATGCGATGGACAAGTCTTCAATAGATGGAATTCATTGATGGATAGTTCACAAAACTTAGTCTTCATATGAAAGGAAGGATTTGAATGTTAATGAGAGAAACACCTAACATATTGAATATGTATTTTTCCTCAAGAGAGGACATGACTTCGTATATAATGTGTTAACTATGATATTTCCCAAGTGTGATTTCTTCATATCCTAGTACTTTAGCATTCCATACAAAAAGATTGACCTAAACTTCTAAGATTGTTGATTTCTGATATCATTGTTTGTAGGAGAAATTTAGATCTATGCTTAGATTTGGAGATAAAACAAAGGATTACACGTAAATTTTTATCCTTACATTTCTAACCTTAATTGTTCTCCATTTTTTCCTTTGAGTATGGCATCATAATATAAATTCTTTGGGCCGCTTAAAATGGATTTTCTCATAGTGAAATCAGACTTCTCATCATAGTCAAATCTTCATTCTTGTTCATAAGAATCATGCAACTTGGTATTTGTATGGTCTCCTAAAGGTATGCACATCAACCTTCATGTGAGTGTTACAATCCTTTGCATGAGCCAAGGGTATGGTCCTCCTTATAAACAAATGATATTTTTTTCTTTGCTTCAAATATGCAGAATTCGAACTTCAAGATAATATTGAGGTAGATAGAATGGTCTTAAACGTTTTAGACTACGGATTGTTTACTTCATCTTTCAGTTCTTCCTTCAAGTATAGGTTTCTTTAAAAGGATAATGGATCAGCTCCTTGTAATGTATGTTGTGAGATTTGATCACCATTGTAAAATGAGTATAAAATATATATTTTGTTCTTCTATTATGTATAGTGTACTCTTCACAAATTCATACCACAATGGTAAATATGATCTTCAGAGTTCTTCATTCATAAAGGTTACATTTTCGACTAATGTCTTGAAAAATTACAATATTAACCTTGTCACTTTCAGGGAGATTTAATTCCTAATAGCTCATATTTCAGTCTTTTCACGAAGATATAATATACTTTCTTGTCTTGTAGTTTCCTTATAATATTTTTAAGGTTCCATATCCTCATCACATGTTCAAACATTTTCACACAGGATAGATGTCGCAGGTAGCCCGTAAGAGTTTCATGCCACTATTTAAGGAAAATTAAATAAAAATCTAATCTTTCCATGCTTTCATAGAGGCTCAAATTACTTTAGAGATGATTGCATGGAGAGAATTTCATACTACCTCAGAAACTTCGCTTAATAAACTTTTCTCTTCATTATAATATTGTCTTAGAGTATGAACTACCTCGGGATTCATATCATATGAACTGTCTCAGAGGTATGGTGTCATAAAAACTACCTCAAAGATATTCAATAATTTGCCTCAAGTATGTGAGCTCTCTTGTTTCTGCTTCATAGTTGCAAAGGATAATTCATACCACTATTCATATAGAGGTTTTTATCTTTTGCATAGTTCATGTTTCACAAAATTAGATTTGCTTCCAAACTTCAATCTCTCACAAATTTCTTCAAGATTTTTCTTAGACCTTAGCTCTGATACCATATTGAAATTGAGTTGCAAGATTGAATGTCTGGACATGATAATTACTTGTGACTGATATACCTATTTTATTTTATCATTTATTTTGTTTAGTTATGTCATCAAACAATTAAACATTAAAAATAGAGATCATAATGCACAAAAAGCAAAAGACGCTAGAGATTAGGCTAGAGGCAAGGGAAAAACCCACAAGGAGAAAACCCATCAATCCTGTGCCAAATCGGCCCTCCAAACTTTGCCATGATTTGTCCACAAGATAATCAATTTTCCACATCAGATAGATATAGGTGCCATAGAATACTTGCTTCATTACAGGGAAAGATGTCACTGGAGCTTGTATCAGAGAAATGTGTCCATAGGATCTAGCATCCTCATAGATAAAAAATCACATCATATGTCCATGTATCATCATTAAAAAACTCATCATAAAACTCACATCATATATAGGAACATAAATTGTATCATGTACAGGAACAAAACTCGCATCATAGAGAAAGATTATCACAATAGAACATGCCTCTTAACCTACCACATGAAACTCGGTTATGCACCTTAGGACTTGCCATAGAAGCCCAGTAATATGTGCCTTAGGATTTTTCATAGAATATTGATTATATGTTCCTGAGGATATGCCACAGAAGCTCAGGTATATGTTCCTCAGGATCTACCACAAAAGCTCGATTGTATGTGCCTCAGGATTGTATGCCAGAGACCCAAATTGTATTTCACAAAATAAAGGCTAAATTTATTGCCAAAAGGTGGAGGAATATTTTCGATATATAGTTGTTTCCTCATTCAAAAATACACGACTTTTGGGTAGGCTAAATTGTCATATGTAGGGCCAATTTGGAAGGAAAAATGACACTTACAAAAATTTAATTTTTTTGTTCTTTTCATAGGGTCACGAAGAACATGCCCTTTGACTTTCTCTTTTAACCAAAAATAAATGATGAATAACATGCTACAATAATAATAATAATTTTTCTCCTTTTGTTTTTACATGAGATACATATTGATGCAATTATAATGACAATTATGAAGACAAACCTAGTTACAATTTCAACAAATTTTGAGTAGTAAACATGGGTTTACCAAATTCAAGGGCATCTCATCTTTCCTTAGTGATTGGCATATTCATTGAAAAATATCACATTTCTTTATTTTATTTTAAGAATCAAAATTTAATGTCGGCCACTAGAAGGATCTTCTACATCGTTTAAACTGCTTAATAGTTTCGTCTTGCTAGAACTACATGTGCTTCATCTATTATCCATCCTCATTCATGTTCTAAATTACATTATCGAAGGACATCATCTAGTACTAGCTTGTATAAATATCCATTCATTAATGTCAATGGTGCAATGTTCATGGCTAAAACTCTCTTTTTCTTCTCCAAAATCTATTTAGGAGCATTTCCTTCTTCTATGAATTAGGATATTTTGTTAAGCCATTTGGTATTAACATGACTTAATATAGGTATGCACAAGGTATATCATCTTTGATTCCTATCAATTTTTCTCATGTGTTGAGTTGGAGCAGGTGATCCATGCCAACATTCTTTTTGCTCATTCTAACAATAATATCAAATTCAAATTCTTAGAAAAGCAATAATGGCTAGTAAATTATTCCTTGGCAAACTGGTTTATTCACCAAATATTTCAAAACCCAATCATCTATCAAGGACCTGGATGGATTTTCTTACAAAATAATATCGAAACTTTTGTAGGGAAAAAATGATTATTATGCCTTCCCTTTTCATTGTAGAATAATTCCTCTCAATTTTATTAAGTTTTCAATTATTTTATGCATTTGGATGGTTCATTGTATCATCACTTGCTTGAGCCAAGATCACCCCAACTGCAACACTCGAGGCATCCACGTGGACATGGAACTTATTTACCCCAACATGATATTTCCTCCATTTAAATATGATACTTCAAAAATTCAACTAATAGCAATGACAAGAAAGTAGATATCATAGAGCATAATAGATAGGAGACACTATAAATTAGGAAAATGGCCAAGGAAAAACCCACAAGGGGAAAACCCAGTAATCCTTCCCTTATAGAATATCATTCAACATGTTAAATCCAAGTCATAGATAAATTGAGATGTAGATTGATTACCCAAGTGCCAAGTCAACCCTCCACCAATAGCTCAAACTTTACTATCTAGTTACAGTATGTCATATGTTTTTCCTTAATGCTACCTCAGAACTCTGCATAGCTTGCCTCAAAAACTTGTAGTACTACCTCATAAAACAATGTACAAATTGCCTCAGAAATGTCGTGATTTGCCTCAAGAAACTCACTTGGTCATAGGAGATATACCTCAGGAAAAACTATCATTCCATGGAATATTAGTGTCAAAAGTAGCTCGTTGTTAGCCATATAAATTATGTCCTCAAAAAATTGCATTTTTAGAGAAGTAGCACCTCATGTAGCATGCATTCCACAGATATAATAGCCTAAATACCCTTTCACAGAACTACTCTGAATTGGTTTCAAATTGTGCATGATAAGTACCAATATATATTTGTTTCCTCGTGCGAAGGGACACGTCCCTTCGGCAAGTCGACTTGTCTTTTCGAGGGCCGACTTGGCCAACTTAGAGACTAAAATATATTTTTAAAATTCAATTTTCTATTTTTTTAAATGGCCAATTGAGACATATAAAATAAATTCTTTTTGACTTCTTTAAAGACTTAATTATAAAGATCAAACCTACTTACAATTTCAACAAAATGTAAATAAATAACCTTGAAGAACACCATAGGTAAATGTTATTTAATATTTCTTTGCCACCTTTCAAGATATCCTTACTATCAATAATAGAGTTTAGTTCTATAGAAACTCAAAAGGAAATGAATAAGAATATTAAACTCACTTTCAAAGCTTGAGCAAACCTTCACACAAAATTTCCTCCTCTTCAATCTATGACTTCTTTTCTTTTATATTTGAAGAAAGCAATTGGGTAGTTCAACTACCTTTTGATTATTATTTAATATTATGTTTTGAGAGAACAAAAATGTTTTAAAAAAGGTCATGAATGTACTAAATAATAATTAGCTAAAGGTAGGTGGGATCCCACTAAACTCTCTCATAAATTTATTAAACATAAACTTCAACCTTGTAACTTCCATAATAATTGTAATCAACATATATATGGTAGAAATATAAATCAACAAAAAGCATTATCATCATAATCATAAGTCACCATCACACTTGTGCCTTCCATAATCAAAATATACAAATATGATATTTTGTGTCATCAAAATAAATATCATATACCATTATAGCCAAAATAATGTCATCTGTAAATTAAACAACATTACAAAAGATGCAATTATTAAATCTCAAGGTGCATGTGTTTGGAGAAGACCTATTTTTTGCCTTCTTCCCTTGTTTTGACTAAATGCATCTTAGATTGTGTAGATGTTGATTCAGACAAGTTAGTGTAATGTGCCTTATGGATTAATTTCCTTTATCCTCAAGAATCATAGGGCAAGTTGTTTGTCTTTCCTCCGTAGACAATGGGCAAAAGAAGCAGGGGAAGGAATAATGTGATTAGAAATAGGTGTAACTTGGGAATTTCTAGAATTGTTAGACAAATGGGCATTGTAGGAAGGAGATTGCACAATATAATTATCCCGTCCATCATAGATGGGCTATGGAAGGGGCATTGGGAAGTCCATAAAATAATGATGAGGTTGCAACGGTTCATAAGGTTGAACAAAAGGTGGTCGTTTAATAGGTTGTCCTCCCAAACCAATGTGGTTTATTTGTATTAGTTGATCAAATTCCTCATAGTTAGTATTGAAATGAATTTAAAATCTTATTCTTTTGTTCCTTTCCTATTCCCAAACTATGTTGGGTCTTCATCCTCTACCTCTCTTGCTTCATTTGTTGCTCTTGTTGGAAAACCTCATCTATGTAATCCATTAATATTCCAAGTAAAATACTAAAAGTAGTAAAACACACCACTAATATTTGTTAAATATACTAGACAAGGCCCAAACTATATTATAGAAGACAAAACATGTTGGGACAATGAAGAATAACATTCTTATGAAAGAGGTAACAACTCAAAAAGGCTCCATTTGCATCAATACATACTTCTTGTATCATCAATTATATCACCAATTATCATAACATCATATTCATATTCTAGTTTCACTTCATATTTCTTTTAAATGGAAATCATACCAGTCTCCATATGCCTTTCAATTTTTTTGTCAACAATGTTCAACAACATTGAGGCAAGGGACAATAATTAAGGGAAATGAAAAATGGAAACATGAGGGGTTATAATAATTCTCCCTTATTATTCCCTGCCACAGCGGGGTAATAACGTATTCAAAAAATATTGATGTTGACATTAATTTTAAATTTATCAAAAATTAAATTATGCTATATAATGTTTACCTTTGAAAAAAATATTTTTATTTTTTTTAAATCTAATTTTTTTACATTTTTGATTGGTTAGAGCCTTATTCTGTAATGATAATATGTACTATGTACTTTGACAGATTAATCAGTTTGACATAAAAATTAAATGACAATGTCTCAAGTCTACATTATAAAATGAATTTAATTTATTTTCATAAATATTTTAATTCTATTTATTTGTATCTTTAATTGACTTGCTATTAAACAGTCCTTTGGCCAAAAATTACAGAGCAAAGTAGAGTGTTAATACTATAAAATCAAAAAAATATGTATATTTTTTTAATATTTTAGTTTGAAGTTTTTAAATTGTGATTGGTTGATTTAGGTTGACTCTTATTGAGCAATGATGCATATGTACGATGGAACCTGTAAAAGATGAGACGTTAATTTAATATCGCCATTGGATAGCCTTACACGTGGTGGATCTTGAAGCACAAAGGATCTCATTGGGTGACTTGAAAAGATAAGATGAGACGTCAATTTAATATAGTTGTTGGATAGACTTACATGTGGTGGATCTTGAAGCACGGACGATCTCATTGGGTGACTTGAAAATATTTGGATGGATACGTGTCCACTACTTCTAGGCAGCGGCCTCCGATCTCATTGGGTGACTTGAAAATATTTGGATGGATACATGTCCACTACTTCTAGGCAGCGGCCTCCGATCAAAGCGTCGTCCCATTTAAACCATTTTTAACTAATCCCACAGTCTTAAGCACTTATCATACCTCTTTCAAAGTGTGTTCCATGTAGTCCTTATAAAGATAAAGATAAATGTTGCAGTATTTTTAAATTTACTTCTAATTTTGCACAATATATTTAGATTATGCATAACGATCATGGACCGTCTAGAATGAATTAGAAATTTTTTACTGCATTTTTTTTAAGTCAACTTTGTCTTTGTAACTTTTTTTTTTAATTACAATTTTTTTCCAACTAATCTCAAAATGCAGTCTACGTTGTCTTTATAAACTGAGAC
>APFE031596225.1:0-21124 GCA_000404065.3 Pinus taeda | reverse complement strand
TTTAAATATTATATATTTTATATTAGAAATATATTTTACTGATAGATTTTCTTCAATACTAGAGACTCAATATTATTTGTTTCTAGTTATTGTTAATTTTCCACACTACTCTAGTTGTTAGATGTACTATTTCTGATCCACACTATTCTAGTTGTTTGAGGTACTATTCCTAGTCCTAGGTCATTAACAGTGTTGTAGGACTACTGAAAAACACTTTGTTTGCTCATTCATGTATATCTTTGACGCTAACTTAACTATACTTAAACGAAGCATGAGTATCTACAATGTAGCCCTTATTCAAACATCTCAAATATTTTATATTTTTCAAAGTTCAAAAATCCATCTTATTATTACTTTATTAGTACATTATACTCTCATAAATCCATCTTAAATAATAGTGACAAATGCTTCGTGCCTCTTCGCTTTTCTTATCACCTATGGGTGGCTGACTTGGTTTTTTTTCAAATGACACAGCTAGTTCATATTCTGATAGAAAATTTGTGAAAATATGCATTAAATCAAAAGACCTGTATCCATGTTGATATCAACATCCATAAATAATTATATTGATTTCACCGACCTCAACAATTAATTATATCATGCACAACCCACCATAATCCACCATCTCTTGTTTTTAATTTAATATTAATGAACTATTTTCAATTTATATCCTTATGAGCGAACCCATTTAATTTAATGTTTATGAACTACTTTCAATACTGCAGGAAATGTAATTTAATTTGATATTACTTTTGAGAATTGTAAAGTGTAAAAAAACGTTATGGGCAATCTAATTTAATTTAACATTAATTTTCAGAATTTTACAATGTAAAAGTACATTAAGACATTTTCTATTATTTAGAATGATATAAAATTTTAATATTTATTCATTCATGTATGTCTTATTTGTTTCTTACTTTAATTTAAGGATACTTAAAATAAGCAAGAATACCTAGAATATCTACAAAGTAGCTCTTGTTCAAATACAATAGTTAGTTCATACATTTCAAAATTCAATAATTGAACTAAGTGGTAGGGAAATGGTAGCTATGCGGCCTAGTTATACACAACTTCTATGAGTGTCATTTTACAATAATATTTGAATTCAATTTCATAATAACATGGAGGAATTTAATAATATTATATTCTTTGAATGGAATGACATACGTAAAGTGATAGTATGAAATGATACATAAATTTTAGATCATGGTAAAATCATAATATTGATTTCAACTCAAAATATTTCCAAGGCTACTTTGGGCTTTTGAATAATAGTCAAGATTCTCTCAAATTTTATCCACCAAATTTTTTATAATTTTATTTTATAGCCAAACAATGTAAGATTGTAAAGATGGAAACTACAACAACTTAAGTTAGACATAATATGTGTATTTCCCACCATAATTACATTGATGTATTACAACTCCCATTATGATACAAAAACTCAAGCATCATGCATAACAAAATGTATGGACCCAGGTTCAAAACTTATATCTTTTCTCTTTAAATTTTGGACAAAAATCTTTTCACATGGAGTGATACCATATTAATATCAGCCAACGCTCTTTACATTTTTGTTTCCTTCTATAATTTAGCAAATAACTTGTCATGAAGAAAGTCAAGCGCAATTTTTTTTTTCCACCTTTTTAAAATGATAAAATTATTTGGGTTCATACTCATATCATATAAACAATAAGTTGAAATAATTTTTTTATTTCTACCCACAACTTTGGTCCATGAATCATGTATTATACTATTAATTAAACTGTATTTGGATTAGGGTTCTTTATTCTTGGACCTATCATTTTTTTCTTTCATAATAATTTGTCATAAAATAACGAGTGTTTCATTTTCTCATTTGTTTTTTTTACTAATGAAGGACTTCTTAACTTAAAACTGAATGCATATCCTTGATTGCACATAAATTTTAATATGGACTTAACACAATAAAGTGTTTGAATGTATGTTTTTTCTGTCCATAAACTAAAACATAATTATTTACAATTAGAATTATACTATTTGAATTCACAGTTAACTGAGAAAAAAAAAAACAACTCATTTAACTTTTAAACCATTCACGTATAATTCCATTTCATACATGCTACCACCTAAATGAAATGAGTAAGGAAATAAAAATGAAAAGTAGAATAGTGAACAAGTGAGAGAAACATGAGAATCAAACAATAGAGACTAGGTGACTTTGTAGAGCATATGTTTCTCAAAATAGGATAAATACCATTTTGGAATAAAGAAAATGCCATGCAACATAATTTAAAAACTTCAGACAAACACCATGTAATGGCACAACAATCTACTTTTATGGGTAAAGGGCATAATAGGAAAGAAAACCAACAAATCCACCTAAACTATGTCTAGGTCGAGCTTGAGCATGTAATAACAAAAATTAGCTAATGATATTTAAACTAGAAAAGTATAACCTAATCTAAAACACGACTAAATAGACATTGAGCATATAAAATAAACATTGAGCATATAGATCTATTTCATATTGTTGAGCAACTACCATATCGTTATTGTCTTTCTGAACTCTTCGTCGAGCAAAACAAACACAACTACAGAGTTCCCAAATGACCAATAAACAATTTGAAATGAATACTAATGAATTCCAAAATGGGAAAGATGCAAAATCAACAATGTTAATGCCCATTCCCCATCACTATTAATGCATGGCACCTTCATTGATTTTAACTCACAAAAACCACCGCCGAGCACATTAACATTACCATCTTCGAATTGCTTATAAGATTTAAGAATTAAGCATTGAAAAATGGTCATTCCCAATTATATGCCTCATCATATGTGTCGATCAATATGTCACATGCTATCATTATATGTCAAAAAGAGTTTGATATATCAATTTTATAGTGCCAAACCTATACTTGATATATATGATAATATGCATCATAAGGGCCTACATTCCTATGGTAAACGATATCAAAGAACTTTTGCATCATGTCTTTAATACATAGGAATTATCACTTTATAATTTCATTATGGTGGAGAGCTTATGCTATTATTCTTGTACATACTTAATAGAGAAGTCGTTTGCCTTTTATATGAGACTCTTGTATGATAGTCTTCTCATTTAAAGGATGTCATACATGCTCAAATAAAGGAGTTTTCATAAGCCTTATACTCAATAAGAATACTTGTCTCAAATATATATAGTTAAGATGTTCTGCAAATACTTAGTTCACCTTTCAAATGTAACATCTAGTGCTATGCATGTGAGAAAACATTGCATCATGATTCATTAATTATAGAAATACTTTTCAAATGTGCATGAATAAAGACAATAAACTATCAACTTTCATGTGTAATAAAATAATGAGTCATATAGGCATAATTGACAACATTGCATCATGATTCATTAATTATAGAAATACTTTTCAAATGTGCATGAATAAAGACCATAAACCATCACATTTCATGTGTAATAAAATAATGAGTCATATAGAGATAATTGACATACTTTACTAGGTAACACCTCTACTTTGGTTTATTTTTAACACTAGGATATATGCTTTTCAATGCTTTGCAAACCTCATACATAAGTAAGCCACATACAAGTCAACACTCACCTAATCTGAATTTGAAGTCATTGATAAAATTCTTCTTTATGTCAAACCATTATAGACTTAACGCAATAAAGGCTGTGAATGTTTCCTCTATCGATAAACTAAAACATAATTATTTACAATTATACTTATACTATTCGAATTCACAGTTAACTGAAAGAGAAACTCATTTAACTTTAAAACCATTCACATATAACTCCATTTCGTACATGCTAAAACCCAATCATACTGTAAATTTTTTAACCTAGGATAGAGTAGGAAGATATGGAATGAGTAAGGAAAGAAAAATGAAAAGTGGAACAATGAATAGGTGAGAGAAACATGAGAAAAAAAACAATAGAAATTGGGTGACTTTGCAAAGCATTTGTTTCTCAAAATAGAGTAAATACTATTTTGGAATAAAGAAAATTCCATGCAACAGAGTAAAAAACCTTCTAACAAACACCATGTAATGGCACAACAATCTAATTTTATGGGTAAAGGGACATAGTATGAAATAAACCAACCAATCCATATAAACTATGCCTAGACCAAGCTTGAGTATGTAATAACAAAAATTAGCTAATTAGACGTGTATATTTTTCTGAAGATTCAACAGTTCATGTGATATACTACAACATAAGACAAGAATCTACTCTACTCTTCTCATCGAAAACCAAAAATGATCGATGAAAATAATAAGCGGAAAGAGGAATAATATCAATCACACATAACACAATATTTCTCTGGGGAAAGCCACTCCTCAAAACCTTGACTATCTTTATTGCATTAACCATAAGATCTGAGAAGAAAATACAATGCTTGTTCACACTAGAACAATCCCTGCACAAGTATGATCTAACTCTATGCCTCACAACCCAGCTCAAGCCAACACTTAGCCAATTTTGCTGCCTGCCAAGCCCCTACATCCTTATGCAATTCCTGAGAGAATTAACCCATATTTAATTGGGAAATCCTTCCTCCATAATTGCGCAATCCAAACATAGGTCCTCAACTGATTGCATGAACCATCTGTACAACTAGGGAAATTATACAACTGATATTCATTGTCCCTACACTCTAATCTCAACTGGGTCTTCCTTTGAACTAACATGCATGATTTATTTATGAGTGAATCTTCAGTTAACTGGTGTGGTATTGGTGATGCATTGGTGCACTAATCCACTACTAGACCTCTACTAGTTCCTCCAATAGTTAGAACTAATTTAACTAACTATAACTCAGTTATACTAAGCTATCGAACTACAACTCCAAAGAACTCAACCTAGGCCCCTAAAATTTAGGGATCACTCTAAATGACTCTAGATAAACTTCCAATTCAAATTTCCTAAGTCAATTAAGTCAATTTAACTTAATTAACTATTAGAATTACAACTTTAATTCACAATTTAATTCAAGGATAAATTTAATTGGAATTTCTTGTTTCTATTTTTAACACTCCCTCTCAACAAGAAAGGGATTATCAGCTACCCTGATCCTGTCTTTATGAAACTCGAATTTACATATTGACAATGCTTTTGTCAAGATATTTGCATCCTACTCCTCTGTGGGAATGTAATCCAACAACATAATCCTCCTCTACACACAATCTCGAAGATGATGATACCGGATAACAATATGCTTGGACCAATCATGAAAAAATGGATTTTTAGAGAGTCTGATATAACTCTAGTTATCACAGTAAATCGCAGTTGGATCCATATTTTGACCAAACAAATCAACCAGAATCTTCGTCATCCAGATGGCCTCACAAGTTGCTTGACTAGCAGCCATGCACTCTGCCTCTATTGAACTGAGTGCAACTGATCTATGTTTCCTGTTGTACCAAGAAACAGTTGCTAACCCAATATTGAAGATCCCTCCTGATGTGCTCTTCCTATTGGATGGACTCCCTAGCCAATCTACATCGGTGAAGCCTTGAATCTTTACTCCCTTTGTCTGTATGTACCATAAACCATATTGAGTAGTTCCTCTTAGGTATCTCAACACACGCTTGGCCGCCTTCCAATATGGCTTGGTTGGCCTAACCATTGCTTGACTAAGTTGGTTAACTACATAGCACATGTCTGATCGTGTGTTCACCAAATACATGAGTGAACCCCTAAGTTACTTGTAAATGGTAGCTTCTACTACTTCACCGGAAGAGCATCCTCCTTCCTCCTTCCTCCAACAAATCCATTTAAAATATGCCTAGACCAAACTTGAGCATGTAATAACAAAAATTAGCTAATGAGACGTGTAGATTTTTCTAAATATTCAATAGTTCATGTGATATACTAAAACATAAGACAATAATCTACTCTACTATTCTCAGCGGAAACCAAAATGATCGATGAAACTAATAACTAGAAAGAGGAAGTATATCAATCGCACATAACACAATATTTCTCTGGGGAAATCCACTGCTCCAAACCTCAACTATCTATATTGCATTAACTAGAAGATCTGAGAAGAAAATACAATGCTTGTTCACACTAGAACAATCCCTGCACAAGTATGATCTAACTCTCTGCCTCACGAAACAACTCAAGCCAACACTCAGCCAATTCCATTGCCTGCCAAGCCCCTACTTCCTTGCACAATTCCTGAGAGAATTAGCCCATATTTAATTGGGAAATCCTTCCTCCATAATTGTGCAATCCAAACATAGGTCCTCAACTGATTGCATGCACCATCTGTATAACTCGAAAAATTATACAACTGATAGCACATTATCCTTGCACTCTAATCTCAATTGGGTCTTCCTCTGAACTGAAATGCATGAGTTATTTGGTACTGATGATGCACTGGTGCACTACTCCACTACTAGACCTCTACTAGTTCCTCCAATAGTTAGAACTAGTCTAACTGACTATAACTCATTTAGACTGAGTTATCTAATTAGAACTCCAAAGAACTCAACCTGGGCCCCTAAAATTTAGGGATCACCCTACATGACTCTAGATAGACTTCCAAATTGAATTTCCTAATTCAAATAAGTCAATTTAACTTAGTTAACTATTACAAGTTGCTATGAGACTAGAATTACAATTTTAATTCACAATTTAATTCAAGAACAAATTAAACTGGAATTTCTTGTTGCTAATCTTAACACTCCCTCTCAACAAGAAATGGATTATCAGCTACCCCGATCTTCTCTCTATGAAACTCAAATTTACATCTCGACAATGCTTTTGTCAAGATATTTGCATCTTGTTCCTCTATGGGAATGTACTCCAACAACATAATCCTCCTATGCACGCAATCTCGAAGATGATGATACCAGATATCAATATGCTTGGACCGATCATGAAAAAATGGATTTTCAGAGAGTTTGATACAACTCTGATTGTCACAATAAACCACAGTTGGTTCCATCTACTAAATAAACAAACCAACCAAAATCTTCCTCATCAAGATGGCCTCACAAGCTGCTTGACTAGAAGCCATGTACTATGTCTCTGTTGAACTGAGTGCAACTGATCTTTGTTTCCTATTGTACCAAGAAACAATTGTTGACCCAATATGGAATATCCCTCTTGATGTGCTCTTCCTATCAAATGGAATCCCTGCCTAATCTACATCGGTGGTGCCTTTGAGGTATCTTAACACATGTTTGGTTGCCTTCCAATACAGCTTGGTCGACCTAACCATCGCTTGACTAAGCTAGTTAACTGCACAACACATGTATGGTCGTGAGTTCACAAAATACATGTGTGAAACCACAAGATGCCTGTAAATGGTAGCTTGCACTACTTCACTGGAAGTAGCATCTCCTTCCTCCAGTTATCTACAAGAGGAATCTCCATGGGTTTATTGCTCTCCATATGGAACCTTTTTAGTATCTCGTTGGCATACTTTCCCTGGGAGACAAAAAGTTCCCCATCACCTTGTCATACCTCCATGCCAAAAAAGTAGTACATGAGCCCCAAGTCCTTCATTTCAAACTCTCTTGCAAGATCCTCTTTGCAAGACTTGATCACCTTATCATCACCTGTCTGAATCAAATCGTCCACATATAAAACAATAATCAACAATTTGTCTTCAACCACAATATGGTAAAGGTTCACATTTGCTTCACTTTTGGTGAAGCCCAACCCGGTGAAGTAGCTATCAATCTTGGTGTACCAAGCGCAGGGTGCTTGCTTTAGCCCATACAAAGTTGGCTTGAGTTGGTACACATGAGAATCTTGGTAAAAGGTCTCAAAACCTTTAGGATACTCAATATACACCTATTCCTCAATCATTCCATTAATGAAGGTTGTATTTACGTCAATCTGATGTATCTTCCAACGCATCTGCGCTAACAGTGTTGAAATGGATCTGATTGATGAGTACCTTGCAACAGGAGCAAAGATCTCAGCTTAATCAATCCCCTCCACCTAAATAAATCATCAGGCCACGAACCTAGCCTTATGTTTATCCACACTACCATCTGCTGCTTGCTTTACCTTGTAAAGCCATCGGGAACTCACCACTGGCTTGTCTGTTGGTCTTGGGACCACATCTCAAACATTATTCCTGACATTGGAGTCATACTCCTCAACCATGGCATCAACCCAAACCAGTTGTTGCACTACCTCCTAAAAAGAAGATGGCTTTGTCTCAACACATCCACTCATAAGAGCCATGTACCTAGTGTACCTCTTAGGTGATCTACTCTGCCTGCATTGTGATGTGGGTGCTCCCACATTCTCTCTCACATTATGCAATAACCTGTCAAACTCTCTGGTGTGCTTTCTCCCATCTCTAGTAGACTTTGCCTGAGTGGATGTCTCCACTCCCGGATCCTCTTCATGTGGCTACCCCACATCAATCTGAGGTTCCTCCTTAGGATTTAAAAGCTCCTCAACTACATGTAGCTAAAGCTTCCTCTCAAGGGAACATCGCATGGCCTTCTCTTCATCGAATTTTACATCCCTGTGAACCATTGTCACTACGGGTCGGAAGGTACACCCAATAGTTGTGAGGTGTATCAATGTACCCCACAAATATCCCCAACTCTATTGTTGGCTCAAGCTTCTTCCGTGCATCTTTGGTCACATGGAAATATACTGATGATCCAAAAATCTTGAAGTGACCCACATCTGATCTCTTCCCTGAGAAAGCATCTTCTGGTGTACTCATCCCAAGAATTCGATGAGGGCTTATGTTCTACAAATAAATAGTTGTGTTGCATGCCTCGGCCCACAAGTGTAGTGGTAGGCCCTAATCATGAAACATCACTCGTGTTTCCCCTACAATGCTTCTATTTTTCCTTTCAACCACACCATTCTGTTGTGGTTTATGAGGTGTTGTTAATTCTCACCAAATGCCTTCTGCCGCACAAAATTTTTTAAACTTTTTTTACACATACTCTCCACCGTTATCACTCCTGAGAGCTTTAACCTTCTTGCTAGTATCTTTCTCGACCAATGCTTTAAATTCACAAAACTTTGCAAAAGTATTATCTTTCTTCTACATGAAAAAGATCCAGCAATTATGAGAAAATCATCAACAAATATAACATAATACCTGTGCTTGGTCGTGGATGTTGTCGAGAATTTTCCACACACTTCTGAATGGACTCAATCGAGGATCACCTGTGCTCGATTGTCTTTTTCGTGAAAGGAAGATTTGGTGAATTTTCCCAAAGTGCACCCTTTTCATGTGTCAACTTGCTCTAGTGTACCTCTGGGAAGACAGGTAGGAATTTGTTGCATTATTTTCAAAGCGCCATGATGCAAGTGACCTAACCGCTTGTGCCACAACTCGCCGATGTCATGGCTTTGCACCTTATGTAGGTCTTAACCCCATATAGGGATTATCTACATGCAAATTCTAAAAACAAAACATAAATAATGGCGAGGGCATAAAACATAAAACATATATACACAAATATTTTCCCCTCAATCCCAAAACCGGGACTACCAGATTGATTTTTCATTATGTTCATTTCAATGTTACAATACATATATACATTTTTGTATTCAAGCTTCTTTGATCCATGATGAATTAAACAAAGTATTTCGGTAGAAATCACATGAGAGAATTTTTTGGCCGACGTGTTTCGAACCAACAAGTGTGGTTCATCCAGACCAAGAGAGACCGGCAAAGCAAAAAACAATGTAGATACAACAAACGGCTATATTTGAACAATAATGTGTAAATTATAATATTAATTTTTATATATTTAAAAAAAAAATATTAAATAAAACGGTATATAAACAACTAGTTTGAAAAAATTATTAAAAATGATATTATATAAATTAATAATAACTTTTTCAAACTACAAATTTAGTGGTTAATTTAAATATTACCTTTTTCAAAAACTAGCCGTTTAATATTAGCCGTTACCTATTTAAATTTTTTATAAATAACGGCAATACAGTTTTTAAAGTATATTTAAAAATTAACCGATACATTAACGTTCTAGTTTTGAAAAGTATATTAAATTAATTTTTATAATTCATTATTTAAATTATTCTTTTCAAAAACTTAGTCGTTAATATAACTGTTAATAATATTGTTTTAATATATTAATAAAATATTAAAAAACATTATTGTTCAAATATAGTCGTTACTTGAAATTATGTCTCTACATTGCTCTCTATTTAAGCTTGTGCCATGGTCTGACTCTTCATCTGGTCCTGATGATGAACCACACTTGTTGGTTAGAAATGCATTGGCCAAAAAATTCTCTCATGTGATTTCTACATACATACATGCCGAAGAATCCATTAACCCTGGATTAGAACATAATTGTAGTTCCCTTGACCGGATCTACAAAATACCATGGACAGAAAACCATCATGTCCAAAACCATGTGTGAAATCCATGCACAAAACCATAGGTAGGTCTACCCACCTAATATAGGGTCTAAAAAAAAATTCTTGGGGCGCTTCCCTAGACCCCGTGCAAGCGGGCTACCGCCCCCCTGCATACCCCTCAGCAGCGCCAAGGCGCGTGGGGTAGTCATGGAAAGAATATAACACAACCCAACATCCTCCCACTTGTCGTTTTCTTTCCACAGGATAGCTTAGTTATTAATCCAACCCTGCAATGCCCATTGTTTCTCTACACCAAAATAACTTCTCAGTGCTCGCAAACTTTGTCAATGCATCTGCAGTATTCTTCAAAATGTCCAACTTTACCAGCAACACCTTTTTGTCCTCAACCATATCCCTCACAAAGTGATACTTAACATCAATGTGCTTTGTTTTTTAATGATAAGCAGAGTTCTTTGCCAATAAAATTGCATTTTGGTGGTCACGGTCTATCCTTATAGCTCGTTGTACTAACCCCATACTTGAACACAAGCTCTACAACCAAACTGCTTCCTTGCTTGCAGGAGTGGCTACCATGTATTTTGCCTCTATAGTTGAAAGTTCCACTACATACTATCTCTTACTCATCCATTTGACTGCACCTCCAAATAGGTTAAACAAATACCACTTGTAGATCTTCTTTGATCCAAATCTCCAATCCAGTCTGCATCAACAAATCCACGAATGTCCAAAACTCTGTCCAATCCTTGTCTTCCTTGGTAGCACAAACCATAATCACTAGTGCCATACAAATACCTGAAAACCCGCTTCACTGTTGTCCAATGCTCCTTCCCTGTTTTTGACATAAGCCTGCTCAATACTCCCCCTGCATGTGCAATGTCTAGTCTAGTACAGACCATTTCTTACGTCAGGCTACCAACTGCACTTGCATATGGAACACGGGACATGTCCTCTTCCTCTTCTTGTGTCTTGGGACACAGTTCAGCAGATACCTTTACACCTACAAGAATAGGAACCTTCACTGGTTTACTATCCTTCATATTAAACCTTTGCAGTATTGTCTTGACATACTTCCTTTGGTTTAACCAGAGCTTCCTCTTTTCCCAATCTCGTTTAATTTCCATGCCCAAAATATATTTTGCAGCACCAAGATCTTTCGTGTTAAATTTGCAGGACAAATGGGTCTTCAAATCCTAGATAATTTCTTTGTCATTTCCAACCAACAACATATCATCCACATACAAGACCAAATAAATAACACGGTCACCAATTAATTTAAAATGAACACATTGATCTGCTTTTCTTCTGGTGAAGCCAAGTCCCCATATAAATGTATCAAATTTCTGATACCACATCCTTGGTGACTGTTTTAACCCATACAAGAGACTTTTTTAACTTGCATACCAGTTCTTTCTTACCCTTCACCGCAAACCCTTCAGGTTGCTTCATGTAGATTTTTTCTTCTAGATCCTTGTGAAGAAATGTTGTCTTCACATCCATCTACTCTACCTCAAAATCAAAAGAAGCAGCAACAGATAAAAGTAATCTAATAGAAGCTACCTTGGCAAAAAGAAAAAACATATCACCAAAATCAATTTCCGACACCCGGGAATAACCTTTTTCTACAAACCGACCTTTTTATTTCTCCACCTTTCCTTTTGCATTCATCTTCTTCTTGAACACCCATTTGCTACCAATGGGTTTCCTACCAACTGGAAACTCCACTAGATTCCAAGCCTCATTTTTGTGCAAAGATTTCATTTCTTCAACCATGGCCTCTTTCCAAAGTTTTCCATCCTATGAATCTATTGCTTCCCTCATAATTCTGGGATTATCATCAGTAATAGATAAAGCAAAATTTAAACAGAAAATAAATGGACTATACATTCCTGGCTACCTTTTTTCTCGAACTGATCTTGTCACAGCTGGAGTTTGTGGCTCTTCATCTTTTGATTCCTCTTCTGTTGTAGAGTCTGATTCTTCCTCCTTTAGCTCAAACGCTATCTTCTCAAGTTCCTTTGGTAGGACTTCATGTTTAATAACATCTTTCACCTCTCTAAATACCACATCTCAGTTGTACACAACCTTCCTTGTTTCTGGGTTCCAAAGCTTATAACCTTTTAAACCATCCTTATACCCAATAAAGATGCACTTTTCATATTTACTATCCAGCTTTTTTCTTTTCTCCTTTGGAACATGTACATATGCATCACATCCAAATACCCTCAGATGTGAAAGAGAAGGTTTCTTACCAATCCATACTTCTTGTGGAGTCTTATCTTCCAACATTGATGAAGGTGATATGTTGACCAGGTAACATGCAATCCCCACCGCCTCTACCCAGAATTCATGTCCTAACCTGGCACCACAGAGCATGCTTCTTGCCCTTTCCATCAACGTCTTGTTCATTCTTTCTGCAACTCCATTTTTCTCAAGTGTGTATGGATTGGTCTTCTTCCATGCTATACCACACTTCTTTCAAAACTCTTCAAATTCCTTCTTGCAAAACTCTCCACCGTTATTTGTCCTCATCACTTTTATCTTCTTCTCTATCTAGTTTTCCACCAAAGCCTTAAATTCTTTAGACCTGTCAAAGACTTCAAATTTCTTCCTGAGGAAATATATCCATGTATTCCTTGAGAATTCATCTATAAATGATACATAGTACACAGACTTTCCCAATGATGGAATCGACACAGGTCCAAACACATCATTGTGCACAAGCTTTAATATTTGTTTCGCCCTCTTACCACCAGAGGGGAAACTCACCCGATTCTGCTTCCCATATACACAATTTTCACAGAAATCAAAATCAAGAGAGCTATTAGACATACCTTCTACCATAGCATTACCATGAAGTATTCGAAGGCCCTTCTCTCCAATATGTCCAAGCCTTTGATGCCATAGCATGGTCTTTTCTCCAGAGGCCACTAGATTTTTTGCTCCATTTTCAGGAACAATCGAACTGTTGAACCCATCAATAACAGTGCTACCTTGAAGCTTGTACATAGTTCCAATCTTATCTCCCCACATCAATATAAGTGCTCCCTTAACCATCTTGCAGGTATCTTTCTAGAACATTGTTTTTATACCTAAATCATCTGGCTTGCTTACAGAAATCAAATTTCTGGTCAATGCGGGAATATGCAGAACACCTGGAAGTGTTCTAATTCTTCCACCTTGCAAATTCAACTTGAATTTTCCACGACCAAAAATTCTAGCCTTCCTAACATCCCCTAAGAGAGATCACCACCATCATATTTCTCATACTCGCGGAACCACTCTCTATGGGATGTGAAGTGAAAGGATGCACCTGATTCAATCAACCATGCCTCATGATCTACATGTGTACTTGAAGAAAAAGCCAAGTACACATCCCCACCTTCATCTGAGGTGGTTTTCGCCTCTGCAGAAGGAGCATGATCAGATCCCTTTCCTTTCTCAGGAGATTTAGATTTACAGTCCCTTTTGAAGTTCCCTTCCTTTCCGCATTTCCAATAAACCTTTACAGGTTTTCCTAGAGATTTAGATCTCCCTCTAGATTTAGATCTTCCACTCGAGGACTTATTTTTGTTTCTATTCTAGGACCATCCTCATATAGACAACACCTTTTTTTCCCTCCATATTTTTACGTATCATCTCCTTCGATGACAAGGATGAGAATATTTCATCAAACTGCAAGGCAATTGCATTGCTACCTATTACAATAACCAGACATTCCCATGAATCTGGTAGAGAACACAACAAACTGATGCACTTATCTTCATCTGAAATTTTAATATCAACAGATAATAACTGGATTACCACAGTATTAAATGTGTTTATATTCTCTATCATCGAGTCTCCATCTTTCATCCTCAGGTTATACAGCCTTTACCGTAGGAACAATTTATTCACAAGAGACTTAGATTGGTACAAAGTCCCTAACTTGTCCCACAAAGCCTTCGCCAAAGATTCCTTTGATACATTCAGCAATACTGAATCTGAGACACACAATCATATTGTGCTCTATGACTTTCGGTCCAACTTTGCCTAGTCTTCACCTGACGTTGTTGTTGGTTTAGTACTCAAATCTATTGTGATTCGCTGATCTTTATCCACCAAAAAATCCTCCATCTTGATTTTCCACAACCCAAAACTCTGACCATTAAATTTTTCAATCTCTATCTTTCCACCGCTCGCCATCTTCTTTCACCACAAGAATAGATCCCGCAGATCTCACACTGAACAGGGTCTACCACAGGCCCAAGAAAAAAACCCCTTAGCAGCAAAGGCGTCCCCTTGAAGCCAAAACAGCTCTGATACCAAATGTAGGTTTTAACCCCATACAAAAATTACTTGCATACGAAATCTAAAAACAGAAAATAAACGATGGCAAGAGAATAAAACATCAAACAGATATACACAGATATTTTCCCCTAGATCCCAAAGCCGGGACTACCAGATTGATTTTTCATTATGTTCCTTTCAGTGTTACAATACATGTATATACATGTTGAAGCATCCATAAACCTCAATCCATTAACCATGGATTAGAAAATAACTGTACTTCCCTTGACCGAATCTACAAAATACCATGGACAGAAAACCATCATGCCCAAAACCATATGTGAAATCCATGCACAAAACCATAGGTAGGTCCGCCCACCTAATATAGGGTCCAAAAAAAATTCACGGTGCATTACCCCGAACCCCGTGCAGGGGGCGGTAGCCCCCTTGCTTACCCCCCTGACATGGGGGGGCAACCACCCCCCTATGACCCCCCGGCAGCGCCAGGGCGCATGGAGTATTCATGGAAAGAATATAACACAACCCAATACCTTATCTACTTTTGTGCTCAAGGCAGCACAATCTTCTACCTCCAACTTGTAGAGATTCTTCACTCGAACCCCTATCCTCTTTACCTGTCTCATGGCTATGTGACGAAGGAATTTCTTTCCCTTACTAAAGATCACATCGTAGCCTCTATCATCCAACATGTCAATAGAACATACAGAACATCTCAGAACATACAGAACATCTCACAAAGTGAGGGGAGCACCTGATTCCTCTAAAAGGTAATTGTACCAAGCTCGGTAGCACTATACCTCCCATCATCACCCATCTCAATATGCATCTGGAGATATTTCTCCTCCAAGTTACTGAAGAGCTCCTTGTTACCAGTCATGTGAAAAGAATCTCCACTGACTAGGTACCATACACTACCCATCATCGAGGACACCATACATGCGATGAGGGTAAAGTCCAGTTCGAATTATGACGCAAGACCCTCACCTACTGATCCTCCTGAGGACTTCTTCTTGGAATTCTTGAGCGGACAATTTGTAGAAAAATGTCCCATATTGTGATAATGAAAGCACTTGACTTTTGACATGTCCTTCTTCTTGCCTCCATGACAAGGATTCGATTTGGAATGGGACGCCTTCCCTTTCCCTTTCTTTGCCTTACCTGCTAAGGCACAATTTTCCTCATCATCAATCTTTGATGAGGATCTGTCTCTAGTGTTCCTCTGAATCTCTTCCTATACCAAATCCGACCACAATTGTTCCCAATCTAGCAGCTTCTTCCTTCCATTGACAGAGTCTTGATAATTGTGCCAACTCTTGGGAAGTCCAAGAAGAGCTAGGCTTACCATATCGTCCTCGGAAACAGTGATCTCAACACTTTCAAGCTCAGCACGATAATGAGTGAACTCGGTCAAGTATTTCATAATAGAGTCACCCTTCTCCATCTTGAGCTTTTGGAGTTTTTCCTTCGATGCCAACTTCCTATTGTCACTACTATTCTAAAACAGGTTCATCAATGCCTTCCACATAGAGTATAGAGTTTCCTTGTCATGGAGACTCGAGACAATGTGATCTCGAACTCCCTCAAGGATAATCTGCCTTGCTTTTGCCACCCACTTTCTCGATTCATCCAGATCTTTAGCATCCGATGTTGGAGGCTTAGGATGTCTTGATCAATGAATTCCTTGACGCCATTTTCTTCCAACACTACTTGCATCATGTCCCTCTAGGCTATGTAATTCAAGTTTCCTTGCAAGGCATACTCAAGTCTCAAACCATAGAAATCCATATTGCCGACTCTGAAGCATGAACTACAAATTCGATTTTCACCTGCACCAGAAACTCGAAATCTCCTCTTCTATATTGTCTTCAGTTCTGATACCATGTATATTGTTCTCATGTGATATACTAAAACATAAGACAAGAATCTACTCTACTCTTCTCAGAGGAAACCAAAAATTATCGATGAAAACAACAAGCGGAAAGTGGAAGAATATCAATCGCACATAACACAATATTTCTCTGGGGAAAGCCACTACTCAAAACTCTGACTATGTATATTGCATTAACCATAATATCTAAGAAGAAAATACAATGCTTGTTCACACTAGAACAATCCCTGCACAAGTATGATCTAGCTCTCTACCTCACAAGCCAGCTCAAGCCAACACTTAGCCAATTATGTAGCCTACCAAGCCCCTACTTCCTTGCACAATTCCTGAGAGAATTAACCCATATTTAATTAGGAAATCCTTCCTCCATAACTTCGCAATCCAAACATAGGTCCTCAACTAATTCCATGCACCATCTATACAACTCGGAAAATTATACAACTGATAGTACATTGTCCCTGCACTCTAATCTCAACTGGGTCTTCTTATGAACTGACATGCATGAGTTATTTATGAGTGAATCTTCAGTTAACTGGTGTGGTACTGGTGCACTACTCCACTACTATACCTCTACTAGTTCCTCCAAGAGTTAGAACTAGTTTACTGACTATAACTTAGTTAGACTAATTTTTCTAATTACAACTCCAAAGAACTCATCCTGGGCCCCTAAAATTTATGGATCACTCTACATGACTCTAGATAGACTTCCAACTCGAATTTCCTCAGTAAATTAAGTAAATTTAACTTAATTAACTATTACAAGTTGGTATGAGACTAGAATTACACTTTTAATTCGCAATTTAATTCAAGGACAAATTAAATTGGAATTTCTTGTTGCTATTTTTAACAAGACGTTTGAAACTAGAAAAAATATTGGCATTAACCAAAAAAAAACTAAGTATACATTGAGCATATAAATTCACTTCATGTTGTTGAGAAACTACCAGATCGTTATTGTATTATGAACTCTTTGTCAAGCCAAACACACACAACTACAGATATCCCAAATGACCAATGAACATCATGATGAATTTAAAATGAACCCTAAGGAATTATAAGAGGGGAAATATGCAAAATCAACAATGTTAATGCCCAATCCCCATCACATTTAATGCATGGCACCTTCATTGATGCTAACTCACAAAAACCATTGCCAACTATATTAACATTACCATCTTCGAATGGCTTATAAGATTTAAGCATAAACATTGAAAAATACTCATTGTCCTATTATATGCCTCATCATATATGTCAAAAAATATGTCATATACTATCATTAAAACTTGATAAATATAATCAATTCAAACCATAACTTTTATATGTTATCAAGGAGTATCAAATAAATTTGTAAAGACCTTAAATTATATCTCAAAAAGAGTGTGCTATATAAACTTTATAATGCTAAACCTATCCTTTGTATGAAATATCATATGAAGCCTTTCCTTAATAATATGCATCATAAGGACCTACTTGGCCATGGTAAACTATATCAAAGAACTTTTGCATCATGCATTTAATACCTAGGAATTCTCATTTTATAATTTCATGGTTGTGGAGAACATATGATATTATTCTTGTACATACTTAAAAGAGACGCTTTTTGTCTTTTATATGAGTCTTTTTTACAATATTCTTCTCATTTAAAGGATATCATACATGCCCAATGAAAGGAGTTGTCATAAGCCCTATTCTCAATAAGAATACATGTCTCAAATATATATAGTTAATATGTTCTGCAAATACTCATTCCACCTTTCAAATGCAACATCTAGTGCTATGCATATGAGAAAACATTGCATCATGATTCAGTAACTATAGAAGTATTCTTCAAATGTGCATGATTAAAGACATTAAACCATCAACTTTCATGTGTAATAAAACAATGAGCCATATAGAGATAGTTGAAATACTTTACTAGGGAACCCCCCTACTTTAGTTTATTATTAATATACTTTGTAATACTTTGCAAGCTTGTTGTCGTTGTGACAATGACCCTTCAAAAAAATTTCCTTATTCAATTTTGGAGCATACATGAACTATCACTTCAAGCTATCTTGTGTCATCTTTTCATTTGTTCGTGTTTTCCTAACTGTATATCATTCTTTCATCATTCCTAAGTGTTACATTTCCTCCTAGGTCAAAGTTTCCTAAGTGTCGTCTTCTTACCTTTGGAGGTTATTGTGTCATATTTCTAAAGATAGGAAAATCACTAGCTTTCCTTTGACTTACTGTTAACTTTCTTCTCTTAACATGCATGCCACACAAAAGTGAGAAAGTGCACTTTCTTAAGTTAGTGGCTACATGGGCACTGTTGGAAGAAACTACGCCATCTTGAGCATGAGCTCACTCCTCTCTCATAGTTGAGCACACTTCTGTATCATAGTGGAGCACACTTCTTGTTCACAAAGAGTGTGCATTTCTTTTCCATAGAAAGTGTGCCCTCCTTTATCACAATAGTTGAGCACACTTCTTGTTTCGAACCAATGCACACCCTTGTTTCTCACACATGTGCACTTCCTTGCTTGCATGTTGAGTGCATTCCTAGAAAATAGGGACCCTCTCCACTTAACTAGCTTACTCATCAAGTGACAAGTGGTGAGCATGCATAACTTGGCTTGCATGTAGATTTTCTTTATAAGCAGCCCAGTTCATTCTTCATTCTCGCAATCACTATTCACCCTAGGCTAAGCGCATTTTCTCATCACAAGGAGCCTTTCTTCATTCTTGGTCATGAATGCGCCAATTCTTGGTAAGTTTTGGTTTTGTTTTCTTCTATCGTTTTCGGTGGCGCTTTTTTTTTCTAAGTGGAGTTTTGATATGCTTTCGGCATACGAAGTGTTGTTTTCATCTACTCTTGCTCCGACAAGTGTCGTCGTGTTGTTGCAAGTGGTGTTTCTATGAACTTTTCACATTCCATGACCTTTCACCTTCTAGTCATGATTGTGACGAAACTTATAAACACCTAAAACCATTTTCTCTCATTACTATTGTGTTCTTGACTTCTTCTTAGCCTTCACTTAGCAGTTTTGAGCCTATCTTGGGGTAGAGTGCACTTTTGAAAAATATACACCCTTTGTGATTTCAAATTGTTCCCAATAAAAGGGCTCTCTTCCAAACCACATAGTGCATTCCTAATCCACAGTGAGGCACCTCTTCCTACAGCAATTGCACCCTGTGCCCTCCCTGAGCCTCTTTGGCACATAGCACACTTCCAAGCAGTAGTGTATCATCCCCTTGCTTACTATAATTACGACCTATTCCCAAGAAGTATCTCTCTCTCTCTCTCTCCCACAAAGTGCATGGCACACTTCTAAGCCTTAGTTAAGCCCTATATGCCCAGTGTGATCCCGACATGTGCCTTCTTCCTTGCCTTGGTGCAATGCGCAATTCTAGTGGCTAGTAAAGCCACCCTATCTCACTCCTGATAGGTTTGTGCTCCCGGTTCTCCTAGTTTACATGTGATAGCTAGGGGATTTCTAGAAACTAATATTTGTTTTCCATAATTGATTTCCCACTTGCAGGTGCTAAGGATACAAAATACATTTTATCTTTCATCCTCTACAGATACAGTGCCTTCTACCACTCCGCAAGCTACATCAAAGGAAAATTCAGAGAGTAGTATCGAGGAGGAAGTGGAATATACTAAGACAAATGTTCCCATCTTATTAGATATAGAGTGATTCATTAACAAATCTATCGAAATCTCATGGAAGGACATAAAATATGATTTCATGCAAAAGGAATTCCCGGAAAACTTGGAGGACAGGTAAGTATACATAAACATCAAGAGGTCTAAAATACATAGAGTGGCATGCAGATTCCCTGTATTCCCTTGTGCAGAAGCTATCGAATGGATCTTGTTGCAAATAGATAGCAAGAATTTAGTTCTTAGTAGTGAAAACGATAAGAATATTGCCACATATTGATCTTGATTGGATCATTATATTGTTTTTCATCCATCTCGATGCATTCATAGTGGAAAAAGTGGAGGAATTAGCTCACAGGATCGTTTTTACCGTCGGGACCCAGTATGGAAGAACGAGGTCTGGAAACCTTCGGGAGTGTTTTGAGGCATGAAATGACATTTTTGGGGGGGTAAAATTTGTCACTTTAGCATTTCACCTTTTCATGTTGTTCTACACACAAATATCTTTCCAACGGCGCAAGAAGCGCGTCAATCGGAGTCTGTATGCAAAAATTATTTTGTTGAGAAGTTGACCTTCTTGTTTTCACACCTATAATTCGGGAGGACCAGCCCCCATTATTCATGGAAAAAGGGCTGCCACATGATTATGATGTAAAAGACTCTAGAATATTCTATATTGTAACTCTAGTTAATAGTTGATGTATTCAAACTTAACCACTAGTACCCTATTGGGTTTTGTTATAACCGAGCCACTAGGAGGAAGAGGCATTCCATTCTTTCGAGAGAATTTTGTTCCATAGTCGAGAAAAGATATCCAAGTGGGATAGGAGGTAGAGAAAACAGGGAGCATTTATGCATTGTAGCATCCCACAGACAATAGGCCTTACTTCTTTGTACCTGCAACCAAATTTCCAAACAGAGAAAGAGAGTGAAGCGGCCTCACCTTCCAGCTGGG